>CAHIKZ030000788.1:197500-265000 GCA_903632075.3 Acanthosepion pharaonis | reverse complement strand
GTTATTATTTATTAGGTTGACGTGATTAATATTTAGTATATTTTTTCTGTTACTATTTATTAGGTTTCATGTAGGAACTGTTTAATAGAGTTCATATGTTATTATTTATAGGCTTCATAGGTTATAATTTATTTGGGTTGATATTCTTAATATTTATTTGTTTTCATATGCTAATTTTTATTAGAATTCTTAAATTAATATTTATTAGGCATTATAAGTTGCTATTTAATACTACACATACGTTATTAGGGTTTATGCAGTTACTATTAATTTCATGTTGTTATTATTTATTACGGTCGATAAGTTACTTATGCTTTCGGTAACAATTTTCCTCTTAACGACTTTGTCGCATTGCTTTTGATGAACTGATTAAATTAAAGGTAATTTCTAAAGAATAAAAAATCAGTCGAAATTGCATATTAATGGGGAAGCCGTAACTGTTTACATGGGTCCATATTTTATTGTTTATTAGGATTCATATATTAGTATTTATTAGGGTTGATGTAATTATTTATTACAGTTAATAGATTATTTATTTGGGTTGATGTAATTATTTCTATAGGCTCATATTTTATTATATATTAGGGATCATATTTTAGTATTTATTAAGGTTGATGTAATTATGTATTACGGTTAATAGATTACTATTTATTTGGGTTGATGTAATTATTTATATAGGTTCATATTTTATTATTTATTAAGGTTCATATGTTAGTATTTATTGGGGTCGATGTAATTAGGTATTACGGTTAATAGATTACTATTTATTTGGCTTGATGTAATTATTTATATAGGTTCATATTTTATTATTTATTAAGGTTCATATGTTATTATTTATTGGGGTGATGCAATTATTATGGACAATAGATTACTATTTATTTGGGTTGATGTCGCAATTATTTGTATAGTTCATTAAAATATATTAGAGTTCATAATTTAGTATTTATTAGGGTTGATGTAATTATTTATTACGGTTAATAGATTACTATTTATTTGGGTTGATGTAATTATTTACATAGGTTCGTATTTTATTATTTATTAGGGTTCATATGTTAGTATTTATTAGGGTTGATGTAATTAGGTATTACGGTTAATAGATTACTATTTATTTGGCTTGATGTAATTATTTATATAGGTTCATATTTTATTATATATTAGGGTTCATATGTTAGTATTTATTAGGGTTGAGGTAATTATTTATTACGGTTAATAGATTATTATTTATTTAGGTTGATGTTATTATTTATATAGATTCATATTTTATTATTTATTAGGGTTCATATGTTAGTATTTATTAGGGTGATGCAATTATTATGGATAATAGATTACTATTTATTTGGGTTGATGTAATTATTTCTATAGGTTCATATTTTATTATATATTAGGCTTCATTGTTAGAATTTATTAGGTTTGATGTAAGTATTTGTTACGGTTAATAGATTACTATTTATTTAGGTTGATGTAATTATTTATATAGGTTCGTACTTTATTATATATTAGGGTTCATATGTTAGTATTTATTAGGGTTGATGTAATTATTTATTACGGTTAATAAATTACTATTTATTAGGGTTGATGTCGTAATTATTTTTACGGTTCCTGTGTATACTATTTATTACGGTGGTAACATAAAAACTACTATTTTCTTGATCACTAAGCAACCGCTTATCCCCAACGGTGACACACTGTTTTGGTAAACTTGCAAAGCGATGTTACCCTAACCATCTATTCTGTTCAAATAACATCAGAATACGTTTTTCCTTCGAATGAGAATATCTGTAGTAGATAATAGATTTCTTTTCGTATTTTTTATAAAATTGAGAATCACTAATTCCGATGGTATGTGCATGTTCAAATATCTTCCTGGGCTTTATCAGTTTTCTGTCAATATAAAGTTAAAAAGTGACGCATTTTCAACGTTATAAGGTAATGGCTCGGCTACGCTCTGGGTAGTGGTATAAAATAACAGTTTTGCAACCTCCGTATAACTTTGCAGAAACAGCAGTAATAACAAGGAGTTGTAATATAACTAGAATAATATAGTGAACACACGTCGTTAAATGTATCCGGCAGATGTTTATGACGTGGGGTTCAGGAGTAAATAAACAATTATTTTACGTATAACAAATTTGTTTTATTATTATTTTCTTTTCTTTAATTTCTGGTGTGTACACATTTCTTTACATAATTAAATTTTGAAATTGAATGTAGTTTATCTCTCCTGGCTAAAAACTTTTCTAAGGCCACTGTTATATATATATATATATATATATATATATATATATATATATATATATATATATATACTTTTAAGCCAAAAGTATGTGACTGCCCAGTGGATTAAAAGGGAAGTTTTGTATATTCTTTAGTTGAATTAATTTAACGAATTAGTGCATTAGAGAGGAGATTATCGAGAATTTTAAATACGCAAGATTAACATTATCCAGGATTATAGATTAGGCAAAATTATTATTAATAATAATTACTTTGATTTCTATTGTATACTCATTTCTTAGGAACCAGATTCCTAAGGCCAGAAATGTCTTCATGACATTTTCCACTGACGAATTAAAAAAATGAAAGAAATGAACTCGCCTCCTTGAAAAAGAACACAGGCGTGTCCCAAAATTCCGGCTTTAAAACCTTTCTCTTCGTGCTCCAATTTAATCAAAATGCTTCCCAACATATAAATATCAACAACCTTATTGCCAATATTGTTATCATTTTGTTGTCTTTTTATTCATAAAATTTCGATAATCGGCCCATTAAATAAATAAATATATATATATATATATATATATATATATATATATATATATATATATATATATATATATGTATGTATGTATGTATGTATTAAAGGAGAAACAAAAGCCATTGATGGACAACTTACTTGCTGAAACCATACTGAAATAAGAAAGCGAAAAAAGGTCTAAAAACAAACTTATCTTCTCAGTAAAGTGCTCGAAGCCCAGATTGCCTAGACCGAGCAAAAAACGATTGCTAACATTAAACCCTAAGAATGGTTGGCTCTAGTCGTACCCGAGTTTCATGGTCACGCGATCCTCAGAAAACTTGAACGGAAATAAAAGAAGGTGGGGCGGCTTTATATAAAACGTGAATCGCCCTAAATCATCACGGGTAGTAATAATAATAATAATTAACCTCAATAGAATGCAGAAAGCACTGGACGGCCGTTTCGTCCTATATTTAAGACTCATCAGCAGTGCGCATGCACTACCGAGAGTTGAAACCCGGACAGTTAGGTTGTCAAGCAAACATCATACCAACTGTCCCAACGGGCCTCGACGACGAAGAGATTGCAAATCCGACTCAATATAGTGACGCTCGCTCACATATTCCGTGGTGGAACTCAACTGAGATTCTCTCTAACCATAGGACTGTGCCCCCTGGAGCCACGACTACTCTCATCAAGCCACGCACTCTAGAGCATTAGAAGCCGGTTCAAGCGATGATATACACAGATAGTAATTATTAGGAGGATTTGATAATTATATTTAATTAATTCATTGAGTCTGATAGAAACCTCAACAGAATGCAGGAAGCACCGAGGCCCGTTGGAACAGTTGGTATGATGTTTGCTTGACAATCTAACTGTCAGGGTTTCAATTCTCGGTAGTGGATGCGCACTGCTGATGAATCCCAAATATAGGACGAAACACACACACACAAAGATAGATAGATTTTACCGATTTCGCCGCAGAGGAGCGTTTCGGTTAGCAGGGTCGTTTTTAAACTACAATTCTCTATGATTTTCTCTCATACATTCATATCTGCTCAATGCGTATCGAAATGTAAACAAATGACGTCATACATTATGAAATAGACAAAGTCCGACAATTATTTTAAGACATTTCATTTTTATGTTTATATCTATAAAAAAGAATGTGTAAACATAAAAATATATATATAAAGACATTTTTTGCAATTTATTGATTTAACTTTTTTACACACACATATATCCGGCTCTCCATCGTTTTAATCTCCTTCTAGGCTTATCAGTTAATTGTGAAATAACCTTATAATCTTATAAAGCAAGCGTATATACTAATATAATTTGAGTAATAAACAATTATCTTTTTTATTTATCAAATTAAAATCCAGTTACATTTTATTCAATTATATATCCACCATTATCTGCAATCTTGTTGACAACTCTTCGATATGTTTTGTGTAAAATTTCCTTAGGTTTTGATGTGAAAATACTTCCGCCGAACTATTGAATGTGATTTCCTTAGAGAAATTCGCCCTCTTATATATATATATATATATATATATATATATATATATATATATATATATATATATATATATATATATATATATGTTACATTAAATCCAACAGTTAAAAAAGAAAGGTGCTTCTGTGTAAGTCTCTTTCTGGTTAATGGTAACTCCCTTTATAGTAATAGTTTGTTTTTGTTTTCTTCCATGTCGACAATATAATTAAATTTTCTCAGAATAATTCTATGGTAAGAAAATTTGGTATAAAAATGACAATTGGATAAAGTCTAATACCAATTTATATCAATTTGTCTTATCGACAGAATTATTCTAGGAAATCTAACTATATTGTGAACATAGCAAACAAAAAAAAACAAACTCTTTGTATAAAGAAAGTTACCAATACCAATATCCAGAAAGAGGCTTATGCAGGAGTGTCTCTCTTTTTTAAATTTTGGATTTAATGTAACTATGACAACAAAATATTTTGCTTTCATTTTTTGCCTTCATAAAGTCAGAAGACAAAACGCGTTGGCAGAAACTAAGATTTTTTCCAGTTGACATTTTTTTATCAATCTGTCTTATCCATAGAATTATTCTGAGAAATTTAACTATATCGCCAACATTGAAAACAACAAAGAAAATTTTAATATAAAAGAAGTTACCATTATCCAGAAAGATGCTTATGCAGGTGCGTCTCTCTTTATATATATATATATATATAGTTCGGTAATGAAAAGTTTGGCAAACCGTATGAATAATCCCAAGGAGGATGTAATCCAGAGAGCTGAATCCAGAGCAAATATTAATTTAATTAATATTAATAAATAAATTTAATTAATTAATATTAATTAATTTAATTAACCATATCTGTTGTCCTCCTCCTCCACCTCACTCTATCACCTTATATCAACTTAACACTACCCCTCAAAAGTGTATAAAAATCATATGTAAATTTAAAACCATTTTTATGCTTGGACATGTGATCTGAAAAACCAGAAAAAAGCCACCTTCCTGGGGAAATAAAATATAATCAATGGACCCTTAAGGTTGTCTGTTTTCTAATGAAATTAATATATATATATATATATATATATATATATATATATATATATATAAGAAATGGACAAAGTCCGACAATTATTTTAAGACATTTTTTACGTTTAAACATTCTATTTTATAGATACAAATATTTAAGTAAATGTTCTGTTTATTAATAAACACTATTAAACAACATTTACCGGCCTGAATGTCCGAAAAATTGTCATAGAAAATATGCGTCCTCCGACAGGAATCGAACCTGTATTCTATACGGAACTGTCATATAGCCTAACGTGATTTTACCGGTTGGTTACAGAGGAGCGTTCGGTTATCAAGGTCAATTTCGCTGTTTTTAAACTACAATCTTCCATGATTCTCTCAAGTACATTCATATCTGCTCGATGCGTATCCAAATGTAAACAGATGACGTCATACATTATGAAATGGACAAAGTCCGACAGTTATTTTAAGAGATTTTTATGTTTATATCTATAAAAAGTATGTATAAACATAAAAATGTCTTAACACACACACACACACACACACACACACACACACACACATATATATATATATATATATATATATATATATATATATATTCACCATTTTTTGCAATTTATTGATTTCACTTTTTTACATACACATATATCCGGTTCTCCGTCGTTTTAATCTCCTTCTAGGCTTATCAGTTAACTGTGAAGTAACCATATAAAGCAAGCGTATCTACTAATATAATTTGTTTGAGTAATAAACAATTATCTTTTTTTGTTTATCAAATTAAAATCCAGTTACATTTTATTCAATTATATATCCACCATTATCTGCAATGTCTTGTTGACAACTCTTCGATATGTTTTGTGTAAAATTCCGTAGGTTTTGATGTGAAAATGCTTCCAACGAACTATTGAATGTGATTTTTTTTAGAGAAATTCGGCCGTATTTCATAGAGTTTTGAAGCGATCGAAACAGCTAATAATCGGTTGGTGTAAAGTCAAGTGGATATGCTGGGCTCGCTCATGATACTGGTGACTCGGGCAGTCGACCATCAAGGCCGAGGGCGTCGTCATGCTTCCATGTCATGTGTTTGGGATTTTCCAAAGCCAAAGCTTCTAAAAACATACTTCCGGTCATCCCTGACTAATGGTGGCATACTGCCGGTTCGCCCGAACCGATTCTTAAAATTATAAAAGCTTAACGATCCTGCTGTTGGATTATACGAGAATAATCTGAAATATTTAATACCCAATATATAATAATACCATTGCTGTAAGTTCTTCAGGGGCTTAAAGAGGGTTTTCTGTGATGAACATAATTTATCCTGACAATAGAAATCATCTTGAAGTTCCATTAGATCTTTTGGGATGGCAGCAATTCAGTTCAAATGTGACTAAGAAACCATAACACAACTGATGACACTAGAGCTAAAAATAGAATTAATACCATTACTGTAAGTTCTGCAGAGGCTTAAAGAGGGTTTTCTGTGATGGAAATAATTTATTGTAGCCAAAGAAATCATCTTGAAGTTAAAAATGTGTCAAAATCTTGTCGTAAAATTTGATAGTTCTTCCATTTTATCTTTTTGGACTGCTAAAAAGATTCAAGAAAGTTTTTTGTTGTAGCTACGTCGTCTATTTTCACTAAGAAAGACAATATGGGTCAGCATAAACATAAGAAACGAGGGAAATTTGCTTGTTGTTTTGGAGGAAAGTTAATTTAAAAATTAAAGTCGAGGTTTCTTGGTAGAATTTCCGTTCTTCAGGGGGTTCTGGTTTGAAATAATATTTCCGATTTTTCAATTTGTTCCCCGTCTTTTTTAATCCGTCTTTTACTCCGTTTTGTATACGTCCGTGTTCATGAACATTATGCATGCCGGTGTTCATGACTTTTTTGCTTTCTTTACGTCTTTCATTTTCTCAGCTCTAGATTTTTCTTCCAGTTGTAAATTTTTTCTTTGAAATTAAATTAATTTTTTATGGTGTATACTTAAGTTGTTATGTTATGTCATATTATTCATTAAATTGTAATATTTTATTTGATTTATTAAGTTATATTATTATTAAAGTAACAAAGTAAATATTTGTTAATTGACCCACTATTGCATTTGTTAATCGACCCACTATTTCATTCTTATTTAATTTGATTATTCGAAGATTAAAATATCTATCTATCTATCTATCTATCTATCTATCTATCTATCTCTGTGTGTGTGTGCGTGTGTATCTGTGTGTGTCTGCATATATATATATATATATATATATATATATATATATATATATATATATATTATAAAAAAGAAATTCAAATATACCTCTGCAGAATAGCTATTTCGGCCAACAAGTGCCACGTTGGCATTTTCGACCTATTACCTCATTCTTATTTAATTTGATATTCATAGTTTAATATATATATATATATATATATATATATATATATATATATATATATATATTGATTGATTGATTGATTGATAAACTCCTACCAAAAAAATTCTCAAATTGCCATATTGGTAAAAAATGCACACTCTTCAATTTTCTAAAGAAAAAAAAGAAAAATTCAGCCTTAGCGTTGCGACTGCACGCTCCAATGTTTGTATCCTTTATCAATAATACATTTAAAAAAAAAATATATTTCGATTCGCATTTTTTTCGTCGTGGATGCTACCTGAATTTTACCAAAAACAAAATAATTTCCATGCCTGAAGATGACTGAATGTATAGTCGAAAGTACTGGCGTATTAAAGAAAGACCATATACAGCTTATTTTTAAAATCAAGGATCATAACATTCATCAACTGATTTGTACGTTAATGCACCTTTAAAATTTTGTTAGCGAAGGGATTTCGCCATTTTATATCATTAACTTTACTAATCTACTTTTTGTATGAATGATTCATTGTAATATATATATATATATATATATATATATATATATATATATATATTACATAAAACAAAAATCCAAATTTACCTCATCAGTATAGCTATTTCAGCCAACAAGATCCTACGTTGGGATATTTAACTCAGAAGTTAGATTTCTATTTTATGTAATGTATATGGTCTGTTATAATAAATACAGTGAGCTCTTTTTGTGAATCAGTTTTAATATCCTATATTATTGGGATTATTGCATATATATATATATATATATATATATATATTATAATTTTATCATATAGACAAAAACATTTTACTCACTACAAACATGCAACTTTGTTTTAGTGCATTTCAACTGCACTTCGACGGGTGAGAATCGAAAATGATTATGAAAAATCCTGTTTGTAGGCAAGCCGTATGTGAAACGTCACTTCCTTTTTTTCCATTTGTTTGAGAAGAAATATATATATATATATAAATAGGTGATGAAGTGAAACACTAGTGCTTGTTGATAGCAGTTTTGTGAAGAATGGATTGGGTGTTTAATGTTGACTGGTCTGTGGAGAGTTTTTTCCCCGATAAGCACCGGTCAAAAGTTTAGGCATATCATCTCACAAGCGTCCTAAGATTGAGATGTAGGGGAGGAAAGATGGAGATAGGGGATAGTATTAAGTTTGAGTAGGTAAAAATTGTAGCGATATTTCTAGTAGCAATTTGGAATGTTATTTTTGGTTTACTATAAAATTTCTAGAGCTGAATTGCATGTATTTATGTTGGGGTTATCACTACTAATTTTATAATCAATGAACGTGTTTTGTGGATTCAAATTTAGAAATGGTGATTACCTCTAAAATTTAAGGGATGTTAATATAACCTTTTATAATCAAATTTTGAAATATTCCTGGACCGTATAGTGTATAGAATAAGTATGGGTGTAAAACGATTTCTCTGAAAATATTACCAGTAATATATATATGAAAAAAAAATAATAAAAATTTTAAGAATCATAATTTAATTAGTAGAGAGGTACATAAGAAGGTAGGGAATATATCGAAGGAGGTGATTTATAATTTTTAAATACTTATAGTTATGGAATTAAGAATTTAACAAGATTGTAGTTTTAGATCCTTAGTATGTCAGCTGAAATGCACTGAAACCAAGTTGCATCTTTGTAGTGAGTAAAATGGTTTTGTCTATATGATAAAATTATAATAAATAAATAATTATCACTCTACTATCGGTATCGAGCCCTCTTATGGATTAATGCTGTGAACGTTGCAATTTATATATTACTTTTTTTCTCATCGGATATATATATATATATATATATTTATATATATATATATATATATATATATATATATATATATATATATATATATATATTTCAATTAAAAAGTTGCAAATATAACATAAATTCATGAATCAGTCATACAAAAAACAAATATACGACGATGTATTCGCGCCATTTAAATCATTAACCTCTATATTTGTTTTTTGTATGAATGATTCATGAATTTATAAATTATATTTGCACCTTTTAATTGAAATTAAAAAATAACTGATCCAACGTGAAACTTTCGGATAATATGTGACATTACTGTAATTATTGAACAATATAATTCAAGCCACATTGACGGAAAACTTTCCAGTAAAAAAGAATTCTCTTATTGCTATATTTGTACAAAAACGCACAACCTTAAAATTTAAAATTCAAACTCAGCGTTGCGACCGCACGTTCCAAAACAATAACACATTTCTCATAGCATTTTTTCGGATTACATCTCTATTTTCGTTGTCCTCTTATTACCGAGAAGTAAAAAACAAGAACAAATCTATTTCCATACCTGATGATGTCTGTAAGAACAGACGAAAGGTTGTAAAAATTAAAAGACCTTATGCAACTGGAATTTATAAACAGGGATCATATCATTCATATACAGGTTCAGGGTTGGTGTATCTTATTTATGTGTTTGCGACGATGTATTCTCGCCATTTAAATCATTAACCTCTATATTTGTTTTTTGTATGAATGATTCATGAATTTATAAGTTATATATATATATATATAATCTTCGTCAGTCTTTGGTATAAAATAATCTACCAGTGGAATTAGAGTATAATTTTTGGATTATGTTACTCCAGTCTTAAAATGATGGTGAAAGCTGCAGTAAAGACTGAAAAGAAACATTTCCAGTTTGGAACTCTCAGATGAAAATTTCAATAGTTTATCGGAAGTTGCTCAAGAGAGCTCTAAGCCACTTGACATCGTACGATTGTCTGGCAAGTAATATTGGTAAGAAGGTGGAAAACGGAGCCTTGTCAGTGATTGGCGGCTATAACAAGGCGGAATTATTCAACGGTATAATTAAACATTACCGGACGGTTTCTTCAATAAAAACGGACAGATTTCTCTTCCTCCAGCCTCTAAAATCAACCCGTGATATTAGCGTTTGGACAAATTGCTGACCAAATTGATATTAACCCTTGTAATTCTAAGATATTTAATCCTTTTTCGGGATATTGGCTTTGCCGGTGAACTATTATAAGCGGACACTTGCCAAAATCGGTGTAGAAACTTGTTTAAATGTCCTTCCGCTTCATATATGTACCCACCGGAGATTGTGACGGGTTTTCAGTAGCATGCTGGAACTGCTAACAACAAATGGATTCCAATATTTAAGAACACAGTTTTTCGAAATTCTAAGATGAAATATTGATTCTATTTTTATTACCTTCTCTTGATTTATTTGAAATATTGTTCCCGTCTTTGCTTGTGATCGATATTGTCATAGACGCAAGTAACCCCGGCCAATTATAAAGTTTTCTTTTTAATCATCTCACCCAAAGAAAGGCAATAAAGTCACTGAGATGCAAGAGGTTGCTGAGTGGGAAAAACTATGAAAATTTTTAAAAAGTTAAGGAGAGAAAACAACAAAAGAACAGAAATTAAGACGATAACGATTGGCATTGCATTTTTGAGAAACAAAGTTGAGTGGAAAGCAGCAAGCCGGAAGAGAGTTACACAAGCGAGAAGTGCGAGATAAGAAACAGTTAGCATGAAACTTACGGTTACATCTAGGCAGGTCAACTTTAAGATGATGAGACCTACCTGGCAATCTAGTACTGCGCTTAAATTCGTAAAATCTAGATACCACAGAGGAAAGCAATCAAAACAATTACCATTAAAATGCACAGGGAATGTACGTTAGGGAGGTGTGGAAGGGACTGAACCCGTAATTGGGATTGCATTTAAATTTTTAAAGATTAAATTTGATTGGGAAGCAAGAAGCCGGAAAGGAGTTCCACAAGAGAGAAACTGTTAGCGTAGAACTTATGGTTATATCTAACCATTTCTACTATAAAATGATGAGACCTAACCGCCAGTCTGGTACTGCGCTTAATTTTTTTTTAAGCATTTCACTCCAAGCAAGGCGGGATGCCACTAGTACTCAGGGAGTAACACAGTAGGAGAATAAAGAGGTGCGATGGTTGATTATTGCGTTCATTCTTCTTTGAACATTGTGAACTGGCGCTACACAATCGTAAACAAAGAACTGTGGCATATAACAGAAACCATCAGGACTTTCGGCAGCAAAACAGTAAATGGATAATACATTTATCTTGAATAGAAACTAATAACCTACGAAAGATTACGTTATGCGGAAGATTGTTCTTCAACCATTGGTGAACGAAATAAAGGTTTCGATCGAAATTCAATCCCCTGAAGAAGGCCGGAACGTGCAACGGCTGAAACGTTGTGAACATGGCTATGACGATGAGAATAACAGTCCGAATAATATAAATTATGTAAGTAATATATATATATATATATATATATATATATATATATATATATATATAAACACTCAGAGGCGACAGGCTGTTTCATGCTGGACGCAATCGCCTGACGATTGTGTCTAGCAAGAAAAGCCTGTCGCCTTCTGAGTGCTGACTTCAATGTTCACTTTTATATTTATATACGCTCTATCTCTGATATTGAGCAATTTATCTCATAAATATAGCACACCTTATATATATATATATATATATATATATATATATATATATATATATATATATATATATATATATATATCATAGAAAACGAGAGACAAGGTGATTTTATTTAGGTTTTTATACAATTTCTCATGCGATCTAATAATGTTTTTCTTTTGGGTGATAAATTATATAAAAACTGTCCGAATATTCTTTTATCTGAGCGCTTTCGGCTATACATTTAGCCATTTTCAAGGATTATATTTTAACTGTTAAATAAGAAATAAGAAATAATTTGTTGTATACATTATTTACATCATTCGAACTATTGTCCTCATCTTTAACTGCCTTAACCGGGTATTGAACTCACACTCTTTGGGTCCTGTCACTGGATCTAACCAACGCCTTTATCCACTGTGTCATGTGTTCTAAAGGCGTTGGTTAGATCCAGTGACAGGACCCAAAGAGTGTGAGTTCAATACCCGGTTAAGGCAGTGGAGAACTTTCAGAGGGGAAATTAACAGGAGATAACTGATAACTGACATCTATTAAACATGGCATGTGGAACTAGAACAGTCTACCCCAGTGAGCGAAATAAAAGGTTCAGTTCGACATTCCAACCACCTGAAGAAGTCCGGAGTATACAACAGCCGAAACGTTGTGATAAATATGGCGACAAAGATGAGGACAATAGTCCGAATAATGTAAATGATGTACATAATACCCCATCTCAGAAATATAGACAGAATTTGTTGTATGTATGAAAAAAACAAACAACCTCTTAATAATATTAACTTTGAACAAGGACACAATATCTTGACCGTGTTTTGAAAAATGGCTGCTCTGTCAATGAATGTGGAATATTTTCCATATAATGTTATCGTTATCATTAGCAATGCCGGACATTTGTCACGTTAATGTAAATCGTTTCTGATGTTTTGTTCATCTCTAAACATGAAAATTCCTTATCTTTAGGAAACAGCATCCTTGGTCAAACCTAGAAATAAAATAGTTTTAAAATGGTGCATAAGAAATTGGCGCCTTTCTTGCAATACACCCTGAAGACCTTGTATTAAGAGAATCTGGAAAAAAACAAAGATGGAAGACAGTGAAGAATTTCGGCCCATTTATTTTTTATCTTTGAGAAAAATATTCAGTTTTAAATTCCAAAAAATCGATCTGCAAAAAAAAAAAAAACAATAATATATTGTGTAGGCAGTTATCCTTGGGCCAAGACGCAACAGAAAGTGACACAAGGTCTAAGTAGTATTAATATAGGATTTCGGAAACGTTTTCAAAAATTTGCTCAAGCCCTCGCAACACTTCCCGTTATGGAGACGCCTCAGGCACCGATTAATCAACCCAGTCCCCTCACACAGACTAGGCATTTCCCGGGGTGATGAAAGCTCTATGCTTAAACAGAAAACTACGCCGGGATAAAAATACCTGGTAAAAATAATGAATTGTGTAAAAACTACTGATTATTTATATGGTAACCATCAAGCTGATGCAAGAATTACAAGTCCGAGACAAAACCGTTTCTTCATACCGTCTTTATTCAAACATGTATTTTCCCTGGCATTGACCATATAGCCGCTCACGGAAAGATTATGTATTTTTAAATAATATTATTAATAAAATCTTTAGCTATATATATTCATAGCCTCATTACTTACACATGAAAGTATTCCCCTGCTTTTCTATGACGTCATGTAAAATTTCAGTGAATTTGTACATTTTATCTTTCATTAGAATGGTGCAAAAGCTTTCAAGTTTGTTCTTAAAGAAATTGTTTAGTTCATAGCTTCGATATTTAGACATCAAAGTAATTCTCTCCTTTTCTATGACGTTGTGTAAAATTTCAGTGAATTTGTACATTTTATCTTTCTTTAGTTTTCTGACTGGGCCCCCGAAAGAAATGTATTTATAACAGTATTTTAAAACTTTTTATTTGACGCAAATTCAATAATTAAGACTAATTGCAATTGATGGGATATCTGTCTATATTTCTGAGATGAGGTATTATGTACACTATTTACATTATTCGGACTATTGTCCCCATCTTTATCGCCATATTTATTACAACGTTTCGGCCTTCCAGTATCTGTCTATATTTCTGAGATGAGGTATTATGTACACTATTTACATTATTCGGACTATTGTCCTCATCTTTGTCGCCATATTTATTACAACGTTCCGGCCCTTCAGTATCTGTCTATATTTCTGAGATGAGGCATTATGTACATTATTTACATTATTCGGAATATTGTCCTCATCTTTGTCGCCATATATATTACAACATTTCGGCCCTTCTGTATCTGTCTATATTTGTGAGATGAGGTATTATGTACACTATTTACATTATTCGGACTATTGTCCTCATCTTTGTCGCGATATTTATTACAACGTTCCGGCCCTTCAGTACCTGTCTATATTTCTGAGATGAGGTATTATGTACATTATTTACATTATTCGGACAATTGTCCTCATCTTTGTCGCCATATTTATCACAACATTTCGGCCTTCAAGTATCTGTCTATATTTCTGAGATGAGGTATTATGTACACTATTTACATTATTCGGACAATTGTCCTCATCTTTGTCGCCATATTTATTACAACGTTTCGGCCTTTCAGTATCTGTCTATATGTCTGAGATGAGGTATTATGTACACTATTTACATTATTCGGACTATTGTTCTCATCTTTGTCACCATATTTATTACAATGTTCCGGCCCTTCAGTACCTGTCTATATTTCTGAGATGAGGCATTATGTACATTATTTACATTATTCGGAATATTGTCCTCATCTTTGTCGCCATATTTATTACAACATTTCGGCCCTTCTGTTTCTATCTATATTTCTGAGATGAGGTATTATGCACACTATTTACATTATTCGGACTATTGTCCTCATCTTTGTCGCCATATTTATTACAACGTTTCAGCCCTTTAGTATCTGTCTATATTTCTGAGATGAGGTATTATGTACACTATATACATTATCCAGACTATTGTCCTCATCTTTGTCATCATATTTATTAGAACGTTTCGTGCTTTCAGTATCTGTCTATATTTCTGAGATGAGGTATTATGTACACTATTTAGATTATTCAGACTATTGTCCTCATCTTTCTTGCCATATTTATTACAACGTTTCGTGCTTTCAGTATCTGTCTATATTTCTGAGATGATGTATTATGTACACTATTTACATTATTCGGACTATTGTCCTCATCTTTGTCGCCATATTTATTACAACGTTTCGGCCTTTCAGTATCTGTCTACATTTCTGAGATGAGGTATCATGTACACTATTTACATTAATTAGACTATTGTCCTCATTTTTATCGCCATATTTATTACAACGTTTCGGCCGTTGTACGTTGCGGCCTTCTTCAGGTGGTTAGAATGTCCTCAAGGACACATGGCTAAAGGCGTTAGTTAGATCCATGTGACAGGACCCAAAGAGTCTGAGTTCAATACCCAGTTATGACAGTCCAGAACTTGAGAGGGGAATTAACAGGAGATAACTGACAACTGACAACTGACATCCATCAGAAACATGGCACATGGAACAAAACAGTCTACCCCAATGAGCGAAATAAAGGGTTCAGTTCGACATTCCAACCACCTGAAGAAGGCTGGATGGTACAACGGCCGAAACGTTGTAATAAATATGGCGACAATGATGAGGACATTAGTCCGAATAATATAAATAGTTATTGGATATGTAAACAATAACGTGTACGATTCGCTTTGATGAATTAAGATGGCTTGCAGTAAATACGAAGTCTGATACCACAGATTTGCTTGTCGGTTTTTTTCCGACCATAAACAGGTGATTATGTATCCTAGTGATTGGCGTCCAGTGTATCTCTGTTCATGAGCGGGAGTAGTTGGAGATGCGTGTGTGTCGAGGAGGGGGCTGTATTTGAACGCCAAGTCTCGACATATGGGACCGTTTGGACAGACAGGATAAAGCGACGTGAAGAGATTTCTAACTGGGCTCAACTTGAAACGATTATGTGCTGCTTTCTTGAAAACCTGTCACCAACTGCACACATTTGGCTGTGATGCGTGTGTCTGCTATACAAACCTGATAATTAGTATGCAACATAACAGTCGATAGCTTTACGCGTTCTTGACGACGCGCCTCTCAGTAAATTTTGATGCACAGGAAGACAATGATAGCCTATAAGATCCAAATAGAAATAAAAGGATATCACAGCGTACTGAGTGTTTACAACGAAAGGTCATGTATTAGTTTCGTTGTGTATGGGTCTGGTGGGCGCTTATCAGACTGAATACCATCACTAGGCTTACTCTATTTGTACTCAAGAGTCATACTTTTGGCCCATCGCGTTCTACCCCCACCAAATAAAAACAACAACAACAATAATAATAATACTGCAATGTATCTTTGAAGATATTCAAAAAGTTGTCAAAGTACAAGGACCTTGAAATAGAAATCTCGAAAATGTGGCATGTGGGAACATCAACAATCCCTGTTGTAGTTGGAGTCCTAGGACTGGTTGGAAAAGATTCCAGTAGATTAATTGAAGGGATTCCTGTAAGTCCATGCCTCAAGGAGATACAAAAAATTGTTCTGACAAGTACAGCCCACACCTTACGATAGACTTTATCTATGTAATTTAATTTTTTTTTTCTCTTGTCAGTGGAAAGTGTCATGACGCCATTTCTAACCTTAGGTCCCTGGGCGGGACCCGGAAAGAAATGTGTAAACGCCAGAAATCAAAGAAAATAAAAATAATAATAATAATAATAATAATAATAATAATAATGAAAGCCTTATATGTAAAATAAAAGAAACGAATGAAAAATCACATACCTTGAAAGAGATGGCCCCATACAGATTTTATCCATGTACTCATGAAAAGAACAAAGCGTGGATAACCATGTTTGCTGGTACCTGAGGGCTGTCAATTATTTTGTTAATGATTTATTTATATCATCTTCATCAGATTTTCTTTGTCGAAAGACGATGAAAATAAACACCGGAAACAAAACAAGTGATTGTTTTTTTTTTTTTTCTTAATTAGGAAAGATTATCAAAAATCAGGTGCTCAGCGTTTGTTTTATAGCGGAGAAAGGAGAAGAGAGCGAGAAATTGATATGTGACCAGAATAAGATAGATAGATAGATAGATAGATAGATAGATATGAACTGAGATAGATAGATAGATAGATAGATAGATAGATAGATAGATAGACAGATAATGAACTGAGATAGATAGATAGATAGATAGATATGAACTGAGATAGATAGATAGATAGATAGATAGATAGATAGATAGATATGAACTGATATATATATATATATATATATATATATATATATATATATATAGATATTAAGAGACTGAGATAGATAGATAGATAGATAGATAGATAGATAGATAGATAGATAGATAGATATGAACTGAGATATATATATATATATATAGATAGATATGAACTGAGATAGATAGATAGATAGATAGATAGATAGATAGATAGATAGATAGATAGATATTAAGAGACTGAGATAGATAGATAGATAGATAGATAGATAGATAGATAGATAGATATGAACAGAGATAGATAGATTGCTGTGAACTGACTGTTATTGATAATCAAATACACTGCGTATTATATATAAATGAAATTATACAAAGCCAAATCAAACGTAACCGCCGTCTAATAAACCTCGATCTTTATAATAAATAATCACATCTAAAACACTAATGAATACGCTATATATATATATATATATCTATATATATATATATATATATATATATATATATATATGCAAAACACACACACCCCACTACCCACACACACATATATATATATATGTATATATATATATGCAAACACATACACATATATATATATATATGTATATATATATATATATGCAAACATACACACACACACACATATATATATGTTAATTCAATGATTTACCAATACAAGTGTAGTTGTGGACACGACTACATAGGGAGGACGTCCCAACGTTTGGATTCGAGAATAAAACAGCATTTACCCCCAAGGATTTTGAATCCGTCCACCAGGAATAGCTAACTGACTAACAGTTCTGGTTCTGCTATTGCTGAACATTTAATAAATAGAAGGAAATGTGTGGAAAATTTTAGTGGTCACCGATTTATAATTTTATCTAGGTCCCACTCCACATTTCACCTCAAGGTTCTAGAGTCGTTGTATATCAGAACCCGTGAGCCTTCCCTTTGTAAACAGAGGGAATGCTTACTGGGTCTGAATATTATTGGACTCTAGTTTCTTGAAATTCATAATTTTTTTCTCCATTCGATTACATTCGTTAATTAAAAATTAATTTAATTTACACGCTTTTTTAAATTCTCAGAATAAATAAACTTGATAAGTCCTGGGACGAAACCGGTTGTTTTTATTTTAGCTTTTGCTTTTAAAAAAAATGCTTTATAAATATTGTCTTTTCCTATGTATTATTAAATTCTGTACCACGAAAAACTTATATATATATATATATATATATATATATATATATATATATATATATATATATATATATATATATATATATATATAATACAATTCAGAAATCAATTTAAATCACAGCATTAAAAACTGAAAGAAAGAAATTAAAAAAAAAGACGGACAATATGAATGTCTTTTGGAATTCATGTTATTATTAATACAATCCTTGGTATCAGTCGAACAAGACAATCACACAAAATTCATATACGGATGAATGTAAGAATCAATTAAAAGTATCAATCCGGACAAAAGTATTTATTGTCCTGACGTCCAAATTTTAATTTTTTTTTTTTTTTTAAATATTTTGTCTTTTGGAGTTCCATAGTTTCTCAGGGTGACAAGATCAAACAACATGCCTTCTACTGTCGACAATATGAAGCGTAGTCGAATCCTTATAGTCTGAGAGATTGGTCACATAATTTAAATGCACTGAGTCCTGATCGCGCTGGAGACATCTACAATTTTCCAGCCTCAGTAATTTAATGAATGCATTGCGAAAATCCTTATTGAAGTAAGCGTAAATGATAGGGTTCAAACATGAGTTAAAATAACCAATCCAGAATAGGATTGAACCAAGAACTTTTGGGTAGGGACAGGCCGATTTACAAATGTTTGTAATCACATACCAAGTAAAGAATGGCACAAAACAGGCAAGGAATGCCCCCATAATGATTCCAAGAGTTTTTGCCGCCTTGTGTTCGCGTCTGATTCGTTTTCTTTCGTTTCGTTGCTCCGAAGGGTCCGTGTAACGGGTGCCGTTGGCTAAAAGACCGCTGTGATAATTTGTATGCAGCATAACGGTCGACTGTATCGCGTGTTCTTGACGCCTCGCCTCTAAGTAAATCTTGATGTACAGGAACACCATGATAGCTCCTGGGATCCAGAAGGAAATAAAAGATGATACCACGGCGTACTGTGTATTTACGACGAAAGGACATGTATTCGTTTCGTTATGTAGGTTACGGATGTGCTCATCGGTTGTGTATAGCTGAGAGTGAACTGGAATGTACGAGATACATACGGATGAAACCCATGTAAGAACAAGCATTACCATGACACGGACTTTGGTCATGTGCGAGTCATACTTTAGTGGGTACATGATGGCAAGATACCGATCCATACTGATACAACAGAGATGCAAGATAGAGGCTGTGCTGAAGAGGACGTCATTTGCGTTGAAGATGTCGCACATTAACTGTCCAAAGAACCATTGACCATTCATTATCTCAATGCCAGCGCTGAACGGCATTACCATACAAGCAACTAGGAGGTCAGCAAAGGCCAGAGATACGATGAAGTAATTGGTCAGCACTCGCAAACGGTGAAACTTGTAGACGCTAATAATGACCAGTAGATTCCCAAATACGGCGGTTACCATTATTGTGACCATGGCAATGGCCCGAACGATAAAAAGGACCCCTGCTGAGTATTCGACGGGCGTACTGGAGGTCGTGTTTTGTGCATCACTTGCATTTCCAAAGTCGTAGTCGACTTTTACATTATGCGTCAGATTTAAAAGTCTGAGATGCATTTTCATCTTATGCGATTAAAAATGTCTTTTTGATAACGGTAGTTCAATTGACGAGGTCTATTTATTCGGGTTCGAAAATCTTTACAAATTTGGCTTTTTTTTTTTGGTTATATTATTTTTTCTTTCTTCCTTCTTCTTCTTCTTCTTCTTCTTATTATTATTATTATTATTATTATTATTATTATTTAATTTGAAAATTTAAATATATCCCCGAGAAACACATTTTTATATTGACAATATATTGCTTGCTGGTGTATAATTTATTGCAGTCGACCATGACGTTTTTTTATACAAATTTTCTTTTTCAATTTTTTTTTGTTGTTGTAATTAAGCCGAAGAGAAAAGCACGAACAAGACTTTTCTTTTATCCCTTTTGATCTTGTTTTGTTATTATCAACTTCGATACGGTCCTTTTCAAAAGAGTGTCTTTTTTCACGAGGCTGCGCAAACCGAAAAGTAACACTCTAAAAAAAAAAGCAATTTTATATTAATTCATATATCAACTCATCGTGTACGGTTTTTATTTTCTATCGTACGTTAAAAGAAATATTCGGTTGGAACTTAATTAAATTATAATAGTTTTTCACGTCTTTTTTTTTTTTTTTTTTTTTCCAATATATTTAATAAAAGTAAGCTAGAAGCTTATTGGTTGAGCAGAATATCCAATGGAAAACATCGTTGCAATCAATCTGTGAACAAGCGATATTTTTATTTAACTAGTGACTTTCTCGTCTCACTGGTGAAATAAATTAAAAAAGATTTTTCAACTGAAAATATTCATATTCGTTTTGGCAGTTTATTTTTGGTTCATTTTGATAGATTTCTTTTTTTTTTTCAGATATTTTCCTGTTCGTGTAAATTTATTATTATTAAATACAGAGATTTATGCATTTTTTTTTTGTGTGTGTTGGCAATGTTCATTTAAAGAAATAAGTCAAGGGCTATTTTTGTTTGATCTGATCAGATTATGATGTACATATATCATCATTATGGATTTCTGTTGGCGACCAGACGACAGGAATGGCTACAAAGAAAATCAAGGAGGTTTCCAAAGAGAGTTCCAGTAAATGTTTGGCTTTTATGAACGACCAACTTGGGTACTCCATTTGATTTCTTGCACGCAAACAACGGGGACACTTAATCACAATGAATGGACTCAGATATTTTGCCGTTGATAAAATATATCGCTTGATTGTTGGATATATATATATATATATATATATATATATATATATATATATATATATGAGAGAGAGAGGGGGAGGGGTGTAGCAATTTGATGATGTTTCGTATGTAGAATTTTAACTCAAGAAACTGACTTTAAATGCGACTGATTTTACTTTAATTATACGCGTACGTCCGTTTGAGTGTGTGTGTGTCTGTATGCGTGTGTATGAGTGTGTAGGTGTGTGTCTGTATGAGTGTGTACGTGTGTGTCTGTATGCGTGTGTATGAGTGTGTAGGTGTGTGTGTATGTGTATTTGCAAGTTAGCTTTGATGAACGTATAGCATTTTAATTAAAAATTAAACGTAAAAAACAATATACATATATGTGTATCTATCAAACTGTCGATATATATATATACATATATATATATATATATATATATATATAGAGAGAGAGAGAGAGAGACAGACAGACAGACAGACAGACAGACAGACAGAGAAAAAAGATGAGGCTATATAATTTGACTTTTAGTTGAATATGTGCGATGAGTATGCTTAAAGTATATATATATATATATATATATATATATATATATATAAAGAGAGAGGGAGAAGGAGAGAGAGTTTGTGTGTGAGAGAGAGAGGAAAGTATAGAAAGAGTATTATTTAATTAGACTTTTATATTTTAAGTCAGAAGTACGTAGTTAGAGTGATAGATAATTTTGTTTTCTTTATACACTATGTATAAAACATTAGCATGTAAGCATAATTATATATAAATATATATATGTATCCAAATGTAAAACAGATAAAGTGAATTTTTTTTTCAAAACACACTTACTTTACCAAGCGTAATTCTCTATTCCTTCGAGAATTCTATTCTCTCTCTCTCTCTCTATATATATATATATATGCTATAGAGAGAGAGAGTGAGAGAGAGGGGGAGGGTGAGAGAGAGAGAGAATAAATTTATCGATATCTCATAACCACGTTTAAAAATAAGCCTAGTTTGTTTATTTTGGAAGTCGGTGAATTTTGTGTGTGTGGGGGGGGTGTCAATGTGTGTGTCAATGTGTGTGTGTGTGCGTGCGTGCGTGTGTATGTCTATGTGTGTGTGTGTTTGCGTGTGTGTACGTGCGTGTGTGTGTGTATGTGTGTGTGCGCGCGTCCGTGTGTGCGCGTGCGCACTATGAGTAAATAAACGGCGAAGTATATCGTTGAAAAATTAATAGATATAATGTCTTTTTTTAAAAATTTTTTTATTTTTATTAATTCACTTATTAAATTCGTTTAACACTAAATAGCGTTTTCGTTAATGCAATATATCTAAAAATTAAAAAACTTTTAAAAATTTTATTTTTTTTTTTTTTCCCAAGTTCCATGAATCTAATTTTTTCTATTTTGAAATCAAACGATACAAGATGACATGTATAAAACGGAAAATGAATTAATCTTTACCAATGCATGTCACTTAATTTCTAAAGCATTCTTTCTCTCTTGATCCATTTTTAAAAAATTTTACAAACTATATTCAAATTCCATACGTTGTAAATTTCTAAACTTAGCTTAGTTTGACACAAGGCCAAAAGTATAGAGCAGTTAGTAAGAATCAAACTCACTACTCAGTACTAATCGTCAATAAGATTATCTTGCTAACCGTTATTTCACACTAAGTGTCCTCAAATGTCAGATTAAATTGCAATATTTCCAGACAGAGATAGATAGATAGATAGATAGATAGATAGATAGATAGATAGATAGATAGATAGATAGATATAGAATGAGAAAGATGAATAGAGTAAGATAGATAGATAGATAGATATGAACAAACTGAGGTAGATATAGATAGATATGAACAGTTTGAGATAGATAGATAGATAGATAGATAGATAGATAGATAGATAGATAGATAGATAGATATTTAAATTATTGATACATTTGTGTGTATGAGCCACTGGATTTAATGGTTAGTTAGAAGGTCAATTTTTCTTTACAACAGAAAAATGTTTGGAAAGAAAACCTCAATTTATTTAAGTGTGCTTCTTGAAAGATCAACTGTTGATGTTTAAAAGAAATCTGTCGCTAACGTTTCGTCATTTGTGCCAATTTGTTAAGATTTCAACATCCTAACGGCGATCCAATTCCCTTTCAAAATTCCCAGTGCCTTCAAGATAAAAATGAAATGTTTTTTTAGTCTTTTTTGCAATAATTATCACCATGTACAAGGCCCAAGAGCAACTCGAGGTAGAGAATTATACAATAAGAGGCACTGTTCATGGAGATATATAGGGGACGATAATAGTTAACTCTAAATTCTTTTTTAATCAATTCACCCTAAGCAAGGCGATAATGCCACTAAGATGCAAGGTGCCATTTGGAATAAATGAGAATGATAAAATTTTAGCATGAACCCGAAAACCAATTCTAAACAGAGAACAAATGATAAACGTCTACTTGTGTTCAAAACCCCGGGGAGGAGTGTGAACCGTACTATAGGCGAACTCCTATTGAGAAGAAAAAAAAGTAATTATTAAGAAAAATTCAAGAGTTCAGACGGAGACGTTAGAAGAATAAAATTGAGGTAGACTTTAAAAGAAACCGGAAAGAAAATCCTAAACGATGCTCAAGGAATAAACTCCTACACTTGTTCAAAAGACCAGGGAGGAGTGTGAACCGGACGCTAGGCAAACCTATTTACTCCTGTTGAAGAAAAACAAATAAATAAAATTTCAGTGTTTTGGCAAAGACGTTAGAAGTATAAAATTGAAGTAGACTTCAAAAGTAACCAGAAACCCCCCTCCACCTGCTCAAAAAGCCGAGGAGGTGTATGAACCGGACGCTAGGCGAACCTATCTACTCCTGTTGAAGAAAAATAAATCGTAAACAAAATTTCAGAGTTCAGACCTAGACTTTAGAAGTAAAAAGTTGAGGTAGACTTTAGAAGGAACCGGAAAACTAATCCTAGACAAGAAACAAGGGATAAACATCTACAACTGCTCAAAAGACCAAGGAGGAGTGTGAACAGGGAGATAGGCAAACCTATCTAATTCCTCGTAAAAGTGATCAAGGAAGCATCGGATTGAAAAAAAAAACTCAAAGAATGGCTTCTTTTTTTTTTTTGAAAAGAAAATAGCAGTATTTATTTTCGTTGCAGTTGTGTTAATTACTTACTGGTTAAAATAAATAAACATTATTTTTTTAATTTGAAGTAGGCAACAATTTTACATACCAATCTTGCATATTTTGTCTTTTCTCTGTTTTTTTTTTAAGTGAGCTCTTTAAATAAAGAAGGTAAAAATAACTGTTATAAACAATAAATATCTTCTTTCTTTTCTACTCAAAGTACAGATTTAGATTTTGACCATAACTGCTCTTGTCAGGCAATTATTTACAGCCTCCTGTACACACCAGATATATTTTGCTGAATATCTGAAATTGCATTGCATTTATTTCGCCTTTAACATTGCCGTCATCTAGGTTATATTATTATTATTAATATTATTATTATTATTATTTATTTTTTATTATTTTTAATATTATTATTATTATTTATTGTTATTATTTATTATTATTATTTAACTCTAGTCTCTATTGTTATTAGATGATTAAATCCATTTAAATGACATTATAATTCGCAGATTTGAAAACACTAATCTGGCAATAGATTACGTATAATTCTCGTCCATCTACGACACACAGATCATTGGATAGTTAGACTTTTGACTGAACGGATTTATTACTCGTTGGTCATGTAGCGCAAAAGACAAAAAAAAGCACCTAAACTCCTCTTGTTCAATCGAACAGACGTGCGATGTTACTAGGTTGAATTAACTAGTAAAGACAATAACTAGTAAAACGCAAGTTATCTCCCCTAAGCATGGGCAGTGAAATAAGAACTATTTAGCGCCGTGGATTGAATAAAGAGTTCACTTTGAGATTCCTTATAAATTTATATCTAGCGCCGACAACTGAAGAAGGCAGAAGTGTAAGACGTCGAAACGTGACTTTATCAACCAAGATAAATACACTAGTATCGCTTTGTAAAATTGTTACTATTGATAATCAATTAATATTATTATTTGTTATATTTATATGGGAAGAATATTCAATGTTGGAAATAGACTATATATAAAGCGTTGGCCTGAAGATCACACTGAAGCGTAAAACTGTCACCATGCAGTATTGATTCTTATGTCTATACTCTCTCTATATTTTATTGGAGTTGACACTTTGCTGGTGCAGTCACATCTTTGCTGGGCTGGTCATGTTGCAAATATGAGCGATGACAGAATAATTAAGGACCTCATCTATAGCCAGCTTGACAGTGGACAAAGTTAGACGGCCGTAGCTCTGGTATAAAGGCAAGCTAAAATGTAACCTCTAAGCTGTTAATGTGCCTCATAGTAACTTCAAGGGAGTTGCCCCGGTTAGAAAAAACTGTAGATATCTGTGCCAGAGTGGTGTTAGAAATTTCGAAATCGTTTTCAAAGTCCGGTTAAGAAACGAAAGACAACGGCGAAGAACGTCAGCAAATATTCCTGTGGCTATGTCACGAGATCCTCACTGTGGCACAATATGTGGGCTCGTATGCAGGTCACTAGCAGGACTGATGTGTCACATACGACAAAATATAAAAACTGGATCAGTTTGTCGGATCCTCATCAGTCGAAATCAACCAGATAGTGCATCATATATATATATATATATATATATATATATAGAGAGAGAGAGAGAGAGAGAGAGAGAGAGTGAGCGAGAGAGGGTTTTTCAAAATTTTAGATTAAAGTATGAAGAATTATATATATATATATATATATATATATAAAAAGAGTTTTAGCTAAATTTTAGATAAAAAATGTGAAAAAACTATATATATATATATATATATATATATATATATATATATATATATATGTGTGTGTGTGTGAAAAAGAAAAATTTAGATTAAAAATATGAAGATTTACGTTGACACTGTTATAGATTTCAATGAATGGACTTTCAAATTAAGTAAATTCAACTTCACTGTGTAATTTTAAGATATATTTTGTTTAAATTTAAGAATTATTTTTCAAATATAAAACGAGTCAAATAATAAAAATCCACATTTTAACATCGTCTTTCACCTTCATAATGTTTATATGGTTTCGTTGTTTGAGAATTGAGAACAGAGCTTTCCTTTTCTTTATAATACTGAGAAGCAGAAAGAATCTATCTATCTATCTATCTATCTATCTATCTATCTATCTATCTATCTATCTATCTATCTATCAAGGTCTGTCACTATCTATCTATCACAGTCTGTTACCATCTATCTATCCGGCTATCAGTCTGTTAATATCTATTTATCTATCTATCTGGCTATCAGAATCTGTTAATATCTATCTATCTATCTATCTATCTATCTATCTATCTATCTATCTATCTATCTATCTATCTATCACAATCTGTTAATATCTATCTCAGTTTGTTCTGAGCTATCTATCAGAATCTGTTAATATCTATCTATCACAATCTGTTAATATAATATCTATCTATCTATCTATCACACTCTGTTAATATCTATCTCAGTTTGTTCTGAGCTATCTATCAGAATTTGTTAATATCTATCTATCACAATCTGTTAATATAATATCTATCTATCTATCTATCTATCTATCTATCACAATCTGATTAATATCTATCTATCTATCTATCTATCTATCTATCTATCTATCTATCTATCACAAGCTGTTAATATCTATCTATCTATCTATCTATGACAATCTGTTAATATCTGTCTGTCTGTCTATCTATCTATCTATCTATCTATCACAATCTGTTAATATCTGTCTGTCTGTCTGTCTGTCTATCTATCTATCTATCTATCTATCTATCTATCTATCTATCTATCTATCACAATCTGTTAATATCTATTTATTTATATATCTGTCTCCGTTTCTTCGGATCTATCTGTCTATCAACTTTTCTTTTCTGTTCGTCTTTGTGTTTGTCGCCAATTATTTTTCTTCCTTTAAATCTTCCGTTGTTGAACCTCTTCAAAATAATCTCTGTTTGTATTTTGCAATAGCGCTCTGTTTTTTTATAATAATCGCATTTAAAAACGTTTCGTCTTTTTTTTTTTTCGCTCTCTAATACCCACAATATAAAATAATCTTTGTATTTTGTCTTTTCAAAAGAAAGAAAACCAGTTTGATTTTTACGTATGTTTGTGTTATGTCTGTCAATATATGTCGTTTGATAATTTTAATTATGATAATTACAGTAAGTTTGTAATTTTAATTACGATAATTATGATTTTTAATGGGGATTTGATACAACACCAGCCTGTAATGCTTGATTAAAATAACATCTGTATAAACGTACAGCCATACGAAAATATATTGTATTAATCAGGGTAAACACAAAATTAAAATAAAATCTTTTGTATAACACGCAATTAAAAAAAAAAAAAGAAGTTTTTATGAAGTACCCAAATAAATCAGTCGTTCTGTTAGGTCGATCTTTGAAAGATTCCAATAAATAAAATTTAAAATAATGACGGCTTTGACATTGGTAAAATATAGAATTCTAAAGAAAATATTTACAAATGCGAGACTCTGGACACGATAAAGATAAGCTATTTCCAAATAAAGAAGAAATTTAAACCATTTTGTATTTAAAAGCCATCTTATTGCAGCTTTTTTTTTTAATAGAAATCAATAAGATTTACGAAGATCGATAATAAAATATTACAAAAGACAATCGTATGCGATCAAGAAGAAGCAATACGAACGGAAGAGACAAACGAAAGTGTGTGGTGAACACGCTATCAATTAATTTTTTGTTTGTGAATTATAGCTGAATATTGATTTTCTTTTTTTTTTTAAATCTCACTCGATGTACTTAATAAGCTACTGGTCGATACTTTGGCATACACATAAAAGGAAAGTATTGTTCGCGCTGAAGATATCACTGATTTCCGCCTCTTAATACTGTTTAAGAACTTCCCTATGAAAATCTGAGAACTTGGAATAAATAAAAGAAAAATGTCGATTTTAAATGATTTCGAAATGCATATTGGCTTTTTGGAAGGAGTTTTTAGAAACGTTCGCCTGCTTTAAAACTCAGTAATCTAAGAGGTCAAAGCTCACCAAACAAAGTTAAAATCTTCCGCGAAATTTGCTTCAACTACGAATTTCTTATAAAGAAATATTGCGCATGCGCAGCGATCTTATTGTCAGTTCGAGAAATATTCGTTTTCTTGACCTAGAAAACTGACTTTTTAATAATAATAATAATAATAATAATAATAATAATAATAATAATAAAAATTACTTCGAGATGGAAAAGTATGAAAAAGTAATGTTGTTGAGATAAATTCGAAATATTTTTTTACTGATGTGTTTTTTTTTTCTTTTCAGTCAGTATTTTGGTGGGCAGACATATTTTTTTTTCAGAAAAAAACTATTAACATGTATTTTGAACTGAATTTCCTGTTTTTTGCGTCTTTGTTTTTCTTTATTTTAGTTTTTTTTTACGAGAACGGTTAATTTTATTCTTTATTTGTATTTATTTATTTATCTATTTATTGTTGCTAGGATT
Source organism: Acanthosepion pharaonis (assembly GCA_903632075.3). Classification (NCBI taxonomy): domain Eukaryota; kingdom Metazoa; phylum Mollusca; class Cephalopoda; order Sepiida; family Sepiidae; genus Acanthosepion; species Acanthosepion pharaonis. The sequence continues at coordinate 236,017 of CAHIKZ030000788.1, read as the reverse complement.
TCATCAAACTCTAGGCGAAAGACGAATTCGGTTGTTAAAATTTTATTTCCTTTCTATTTATTGATTGTTGCAGAATTTTTGTCGTTTTCATCAGCGTCTATGTTCGCTTAAAATATTGATCGCTTTGACTTTATTTCGATAAATAAGTTTCATTTGAATATCAATTTATTTATCGTTTCGATAGAAAGTAGAAACGATTTAGAATTTCCAGATTTTTTTTTTTAAATCGGATTTTAAACCCGCTTAAAATTAAAAACGAAAAAGAAGTAACTTTTGTAAATAAAAAAAGAAACCTTTTACAAAAAAAACAAACAAAAATGTAACAATTAACTTTCTGAGGATAATATTATATAATGACTCTGTTCTTCCAGTCGTTATTATTACTTCCTGAACCCCGACAATCCCTCCTTTTCTCATTTAAAACTATACTCAAACACATTTTAATTCAAGAACTGTAAAATTCTATTTGAAATCATAAATGTTTCTCTACCACGAGAAATATGAATTTATTAGCGTAGAAAATTTCTCACCTGAAATGATAGCGTAGAGAGATGGAGTAGTTGTAATACCGGCGGCTGGTGATATAAAAATTAGAACTCTGGCTTAGGTGTAATGGGTTCAAATGTCATCAGTACAAAAAGAAAACCCGGATTATTATATACTTTTCCCCTCTACTGCCAAAGTTTGCTTTCTCATGATATGAAGAATATGCAGTTATTAGAACAAATGAAAATTGTGAAGAATATGTTTAAATATTTTATCACGGATTTGTAACAAAAAGAAATGTAGTAATTTAAAAATAGTCACCTGGATAAGGTGTTAATGTCATTTAAGCAATCAAATTTAAACTGTCAGAACGACATTTAAATATCAGCGCTTGTCGATTAAAGTACGAATCACGTTTGGTGTAACCTTTACCGTTACAAAACCTTAAAAATAAAATGATTGATATTTTAACCTATGGATTAAGTTTTAGCAAAAAGAGCTTTCCGTATTTATATTTTAAATTTGAATTGATATTTTAATTATATGTCAGGATTTCACCGCTAAGAATAAAAATTTAAACTTTTCAACGAAATAGAAATTCTTTTGATGGCTTTTTATTTAAATAAAAAAAATATTTACCAAAAGAGAAAAGTTCTAAAGTATTTTTAAAATTTTTGTTTTCAAATTATGCCTCTGATCATAATTAAATTAAAATAATTCTTAATTTTTCAAAAGGAAAATATCGTTACATTTCAAAAGTCCATTTGGATATTTCTGTTAGAACTAAAAAAAAAAACAAAGTAATTAAAAATTGGAATTAAAAAAAATTAAATGGTTTCTTGTTTGTTATTTTGGGACCTTTTAACTTCTTTATGTCTAATTTATATTTTCCTGGAAATTTAAATTGACTTATATGATTAAAAATATCTGTTCACTTTTCCTCTTAGAACTTGATAAATAAATTTTATTCGCATATAAATAATTACTTTATACACACTAAATTACTCCCAACGACAGGGTTAAAATAAATCAGTTTCTCTTTTATTGTACATCGATCTTTTTCAGGGATTTTGTTTTCAGAATTTTTCGGTGTTGAAATTAATTCTTGAACATTCTTAAATAATCTGTGATCGGTTATTTTTATGGTTTTAGAGTTAGAGAATATTTGCGTCTGTTTGCTCACTGACGAAAATTATAATTCATTTAATCTTTCGTTTATATTTGAACAGATTTTTGCAACTTACACTCAAGGCAATTATAAAAAAAAATGTTTTCTTCTTTAAATCGTTCGCTTTCTCCAGTGTCAAAAGCTGAAATTCACTAAGTTATCTTGCAACAATTACGCACGGTTTGTCTGTAAATGTGTCATTAAGAGAAAGCTGATTTCTTGACGTTAGAGAGTTCTGGTGTTTATTTTAAGCACTCCTTTGTGACTAATCGTCAGCTTCGGTATTTTTTTTCTTCTTTTTTTGCGTCTGTGACGACTGTCTTTTATTATTATTATTATTATTATTCGCGGTTGGAATTCAAGTCTGAGGGTATTTAACAAAAATAGAACTTAAATATCTGTTGTTATAGGCGTGTGTGTGCGGAATTATGATACAAGAAGTAACCGTTCATTCAGGAGAGATATTAAGGGAAACACCTATTTGTTGGCTTCAAGCCAGGTGTTGTTACTTAATTCTCGAGTCAGTTCTTCTTGTTAATTGTCCTTTTAAGATAAAGACAATTTGAAAATGTTCTTTTTTTCCACACTTTCTTATTTTAATGCCAATAATTAAGAAAATATAGTAGTATTAAATTTGTTTCAAAACGTTTCGATTGTATTTTTTTGTTTTATTTAATATGAATGGGTTTAGATAATTTCATCTTTTGATTATTCAAATATGTTATTTGCGTTTTTTTTAATGTTATGTATTTTTGTTATGTTATTGATTTGCTTATTTTTGGTGTTTTTTTTTTATTTTTATTTAAATAAATATTTTGATTTTTAGAAGAAGATTAGAAGGTTTATATACAAAAATATTTTCTTTTTTCGGCATAAATAGGGACACGTAATATATATATATATATATATATATATATATATATATATATATATATATATATATATATAGTTATTTTGTAAGTTTTTAAATAGTTTTTAAGCTATATATTTACAAAGACAGACTAATAAAACGATAAAAGTTACTGATTTTTGTCGAAGACTATTTATAGAAAACAATGTATTTGATTTAAATATAAGAAATATATACGACGTAAAACCAGGCAATATGACAGTGTCAAGATAAAATACAGCTGTAGAATATAACGAAGAAATATTAAAAGAAATATATGGGAGGTGATAATTGAAATAATAATCGTTATGATTTCTTGAAAAAATATCTTTGTTTATAAGCAACGGATTTTTTTTAGTTTCTATTTACTATTTTGTTACAAGAAATAAATAAAGTTATATTAATAATTTACAAAAAAGTTAAAGTATACATACATATATACATAAATAAAATATAAACTTTCTTACGTATCTCAACGGACAAATCAGTATTATACATAATTTACACTTTAAGGCTTATGTACAACTAGTTTTCGCCATTATTCGGTTCTTTAAGTAACGTTAATATGCTTCACTTAACTTCGATAAAAGGACACGGTGTTTTAAAAATTAAATTCGATTATGAATGACTAGAAAAAAAGAGAGAACGCTGAGTAATTGAATAATATTTGTTTTCCAGTTCAAACAGAAGAGAAGCTTTTGAAAAGAGAATTAGATTGAAACGTTCTTACGTTAACCGAAAATAGTTCTTGTTGATTTGATTTTTGGTGTAGTAAAGATTGATTGAATCTTGGCACCAAAAAACTAGAATCTTCTCTAAAGGAAGCGTGTCGAGAGAGAATAAGTCACGCGTTGTACTTACAGTCCGTTTTTAAGACTAAATCAGAATGAATGGAAACGTGAAGAAATTTTCCCCCAAAACAACAATTAAAAAAGAAGTTTAAGAAAGAAGTTTAAAAGAAGTTTAAAAAGAAGTTTAAAAGAAGTTAAAATGCAAATTAAAAAGAAGTTAAAAAGATGTTTAAAGAAAGAAGTTTAAAAAAAGTTTAAACAAGAAGTTTAAACAAGAAGTTTAAGCAAGAAGTTTAAAAAGAAGTTAAAAAAAAGAAGTTTAAAAAAGAAGTTTAAAAAGAAGTTTTTAAAAATGAAGTTAAAAAATGATTTTGTTTTTTTCGAATTTCTCGATTTGGATTCGATCCTAATGAAAAAAAAAAACGATATCTATCCGGTTGGCGCCAATTGTAAATTAATGGTTAATATCATTAGACTATTCACTACGAGAGGTCTTGTAGCCCTGTGCCACACTTAGAAAATATCTCTCTCTTTAATAAAGACACAATTTTCAGATTGTAATATTAGCGTTTCCTAAGTGCTTAGATGTTTTATGTTTGTCAAAAATAATGCCGTCTAATGTTGCATTCGTAAGAGAAACAATTTTACTTTTGTATTGAGTAAACTGTCTTCATTCTTTGGAGGGGAGTAATTCGTTTTAGAATTGCTTTTAAATTATATCTGTTTTTTCTTTTTCAAACAGCCAAGAGTAGTTAAATGAGATTTATGATTAATAAATAAAGACCTTTTTTCACAATTCGCGTTACTTCTTGAAAAAGTCGAATTCTTTCTCATTTGCTACAAGAAGTCATTGCCAAAAAAAAAAAAAGGAAAAATACTGATAGATATTATTTTAGATTGGTAGTTCCTGAGATGTCGAAATTATAGCATTTCGAAATGCTATGTTTTTTTGATCGAGTCACTTTGATTTTTTTTGTTTTGTTTTTTTTTGTATTTTTTTAACTTTTTAACGTATTGTATAAGTTCATTGATGATCTGATTGCTGTGAAGTAGTTAGGTTTCAAAATGGCGATGCGCCGTTAGAAAATCCCAGCCGAGATTTCAAATATTACAAGGTTTCTCTTGATAAAATTCGCTTATGTTAGGTAGTTTCTTTATCGGAAGCAAGGTGTGTTTTTCATCCACGATAATGATGGGGGGTGTTTAATTTACAAAGCTTTCCCTTTTACGGTGACTATCTGATGCGTGACGTGAGGGCAACGATTTTGGCATCAACGTTTTGGTGTCGGGGATGAGACTGTGGTTCACGTGTGAAAAATAAAGCTGAAGGAGGCAGGTTCAAACCAGACTTGGGCGTGGTTGCGTCCCAAGATTAACTTGGAATAAAAATCAAGGACCTAAGGAAGAAAAAAAAAGAAATAGTATATTAGTAATGGTATTTCAAATTCAAAAGAAAAAAAATTAAAAGGAGGGAAATAAATCATCAAAACTGAATAAAATTTCTTTGAATCTCAGAAGCGCGTTTGACAAATACGAACAATGAAACAGTCTATATTATATAGGTTGAGACGAAATCGTTTTAATATCACGTATATCCTCGCGTATCATGGGACTTTCGAAGACCTAATTTTGAAGCTAATTTTAAGAGGGTCACATCATACATGTGGATATAAAGTGGGGGATCAATTCTATATGAAAATCAATAGATAAACTGATCCCTCACTTTGTGGCCACGGTAGTTTCTATACATTTCTATTCCAGAGAATGTAAATAAATCTAAAAGACATGGCTGTGTAGCTAATCAGTATTTCATTGATTGATTCATTCATTTTCTATGGCTTATCAACCCTTTGCAGGTTATTTAAAGCCAGAAATTATAATGTGGACATAAAGTAGGGGATCAATTTTATATTACAATCACTATATAAACTGATCCCTCACTTTGTGGCCACGGTAGTTTCTTTACATTTATATTCCAGAGAATGTAAATAAACATGTCCGTGTAGCTAATCAGTATTCCATTGATTGATTGATTCGTTTTTTTTATGGTCTATCAACCCTTTGCAGTTTATTTAAAGTCAAAAAGTTTTAATGTGGATACAAAGTGGGTGATCAATTCTATATTTCAATCAATAGATAAACTGATCCCTCACTTTGTGCCCACGGTAGTTTCTATCCATTTCTATTGCAGAGAATGTAAATAAATCTAAAAGACATGCCTGTGTAGCTAATCAGTATTTCATTGATTGAGTGATTTGTTTTCTATGGCTTATCAACAAACCAGAAATTATAATGTAAATATAAAGTGTGTGATGAGCTCGACGTGTTCGAAGTCTCGGCCCTGAGAGTCCGTTTCGCGAGCATGGCAAAGCTATAATGCTTTATACCAATACGTACATATACCGTATATAGTCGCGACTTTTTAAGACCTTATTTTGAAGCTAATTTTAAGAGGGTCACATCATACATGAGATATAAACTTAGCGTATGTACTGCTGGCCTTGGTTACGCCGTTGACCATTCTATATATCCATTTACTGTATTCAAATTAGCTTCAAAATTAAGTCTTCAAAGGTCACATTATACGTCAGTATATGCGGCATATCTGTTCGCATATATATATAATAAGACACAGAGTGTGTTGAAACAAAATGGCTATTTTTGTAGTGATTTTATAACATACTTATGTTATAATTTTTTTATAAAAAATAATTATATAGAGACAGAGGCAGTTCGACCGTCAAGCCGAGAAGCTCGGCTTGATTCGGTATCTAGCCACCCCCCACGAGCGTTGCATGTGGCACAAGGCCGAGTTTTACGTGGGTTTTCTGAGACCGTAGGCTCGGCCAAAAATGCCCGTAGAAACTGTAAAAACAGAATCGGGTTGGTCAGCCTCCCCGAACGAGACTCTGCCCTTCGGCGGAGCCTCGTCCGGGTTCCTCTCTGCTCAGAGGCAGAGAGTTCGACCTTCAAGCCGAGAAGCTCGGCTCGATTCGTCCCTCTCACTTGAGAGGCGTAGTATACATAGTGTTAGGAAGAGTTCATTCTGTAGTTATAGGTAAGGACCCATGACAGGGGAGAGGATAAAGAGAAGGACGGGGGGTCAAGGTCAAGGCATCAGAAGATGTCGATTGACATTACATTTGAATATTTGAAGATTATAGCTATCAGGGAAGTAAGTGAGAGGAAGAGAGTTCCACACCGGGAAGTGCGAGATAAGAAGCTGTCTGAATAGAAGAGACGGCTACATTTAACCATTTCGAGATGCCAGCCTAGTAGCACGCTTAAATTCATGCAGTTTGGGAACCAGCTAAAGTAGCACGTCGGAGCAGTTTCCATGAAAATACTTGTAGAAAAGACAGAGGGAAGACACAACACGTCTGTGGGATAGTGACTGTAGACGAGATGTCAGATCAGGACCAATCACATCGCATATCTGTCTCTGGATTTTGTCGAGGACCTTGAGACAAACGGCGGGGGCTACCGACTATATGTGGCGGCAGTGTTCTATGCAAGGACGAATAGTTGATTTGTAGATTTCAAGGATGAACTGAGGCGAGAAAACGTTTCTGGTGCGACACAGAGGACCAAATTTCCTTGCGGTAGATGAAGCTATTGATTCAATGTATTTGTTCCATCTCAGGTCAGCGGACAGCGTGAGACTAAGCAGGCGCAGAGAGCTACTCTCGTAGAACTGGACATCAGTCATTCCCATGGATGGCAGGGAGGGTTCTCTGTGGCGGGCAAATGAGAGCAGTTTCGTTTTCGGGGCATTAACGTTTACCAGCTATTTCTTGCCCCAGTTAACAACAGATTGGAGGTCCTTTTCGAGATTAACGGCCAGGTTAGTTTTGTCGGCGATACCAGATTTACTATTGAGGCAGGAGTAAATAGTAATGTCATCTGCGTAGATGCCTACTTGGGAACTGATAACATCAGGAAGATCGTTAATGAAGATCAGAAACAGTGTAGGACCCAGGAAAGAGCCTTGGGGAACGTGAAGAAAGGAACTAGAGAATAACCTGTTTAGGACGACCTTCATTTCACTGTTTGACAGGAATGACTGTACTGAGTCAAATAATCGTAATTGGAAAGAAGATTAATAAAAACCATGTGCATATGCGGTTTTCTGCTCAACTGCAACAAATACGGGACGCATTTTAGAAAGGAATGTTTAGAAGCGATAAAAAGTGGATTGTTTACAACATGCGGAGTGAGAAAGGTCTTGGAGGAAAACGAAATGGACTACGATTAACTACCGTAATTCCCTATGTATAATACGCATTTTTTCTAAAAATAATAAGCAAATTTAGGGGTGCGTATTATGCACAGCTACAAAAATATCTTCAAAAATTGGCCGTTTCACAGGTCGATTTCAGTTGGGAAATGACTACTCAGCACAAACATACAACAATTTGACACTAACACTCGGCGATTGCGACCCCATAAGCATGTCAAATACAATCATATGTACCTAACAATACGCACAGATGTAAAATAAAATAATAATTATCATAAAACTAAATTAGAATCTATGTTTAAAACCATTCTCTTTAATAAAAGTAGGAACCGCTGGCCGTAATGAAATTGGAGAGGTACAATTTATAGGGTTTAATTACCAAACAAGGGGTGCGTATTATGCGTGAGTAGAAGCATTTTCCCACACTTTCAGCAGACCTTTAGGGGTGGATATGAAGGATGAAGGCGTATTAAACATGGGGGGGGGATTACGGTACGCGAAAGACCGAGGTCTACAGCTGATGTAGGTTCGTCTTTGGGTTGTTATTCGTAACGGTTCCTTAACTCAAGGCGCTCCCAAATATATAAAGTCCTTGGTATGACGATAAACTACATGCGGCAGCAAGACCTCTGGTTGGAAGATTGGAGGTTTTTGAGGAGCGTGGAACGACCTCTTAATTTTTGTTCTTCTCAAGTCCCCCCCCCACACACACCAGGGGTGGTAGCACCTGTTAGGGTCCCAGCTATGGGCAAATAGTGAAACCCCAAATAAAAATGAATTACTATGAAAGTATAAAAATACATTTTTATATATAAAAAATTATCAAAAATACATATAGCAAAATTACCAACAGTACCATTGTAAAACAAATTGACTAGCAATACATTTTTAGTACAATTACCAACATAACATTTTATAGGAAAATTTCCTGTGATAGATTTTATCTGTAGTTAAAGTCATATAATTACGCCCCAAATATATTTAATTGAAGCCATAAAATGCGAACAAAATATTTATTTAGATTTCGGCCTTAAATAACCCATAGAAGTGTTGATATGCCGCTAAACAAAATCAACCAACCAACCAATTTCTTTAAAACATACATTTACCCTGAAAGGATAAATTTTTTTTCTCAAATTATCTATCGGTGAAGTCATGAAGTTGTGTTCAAAATATTTAGATTTCGGCCTTAAATAACCCATAGAGGTGTTGATATGCCGCTAAACAAAATCAACCAACAAACCATAAAACAAATATGAAAGAGTTCTTCCATGACATTGATTTGTATAATATCCTGCAAATAAAGAAATCAAACTGTATTCTAAAATATAGATTCAAAGGGACTGCAGTCTAAAACACACATATGACCGTCTCTCGTAGTTGCCTTGAGTGCTGAGCATCATCTACCATGAGTTCAGTTGTGAAAGCGGAACAACATGTATCGTATGTTTTACTTCAGGGACCCAAGAAAATTAAATTTCGGCATTAGGAGTTAATGTGCCATTAAACAAACAAATAATATCAAAACAAACCAACGGTGTAAATGCGAGGCAGTGAAAGGAAATGATAAAGAATGGCGCATAGATACGTTCGCCATTTTAATAATTTTAACAATCGAAAAGAAAAAGAAAACATGGCAGAAGCATAGAACTTACAATAGGTATACTTATTCTTTTTTCTTTGATCATCAAAAGTGTATTGTCTTCTTAATTCTTGTTCTTTTATTGTCTTCTCTCCTTAATAGTAGTTTTTCTCATATTCTCTAACACCCAGTAACCCCTTGTGTCGTAGTGGCTTTATTGCCTTTGATCTTCAAAAATTTAAATGCATTGTCAATCGTTATCTTCTGTCTTCTTAATTCTTGTTCTTTTATTGTCTTCTCTCCTTAATAGTAGTTTTTTCTCATATTCTCTAACACTCAGTAACCCCTTGCGTCCTAGTGGCTTTATTGCCTTTGATCTTCAAAAAATTTAAACAATTGTCAATCGTTATCTTCTGTCTTCTTAATTCTTCTTTTATTGTCTTCTCTCCTTAATAGTAGTTTTTTCTCATATTCTCTAACATCCAGTAACCCCTTTCTCTAACGTCCTAGTGGCTTTATTGCCTTTGATCTTCAAAAATTTAAATGCATTGTCAATCGTTATCTTCTGTCTTCTTAATTCTTGTTCTTTTATTGTCTTCTCTCCTTAATAGTAGTTTTTCTCATATTCTCTAACACCCAGTAACCCCTTGTGTCGTAGTGGCTTTATTGCCTTTGATCTTCAAAATTTAAATGCATCCTAGTGGCTGTCAATCGTTATCTTCTTCTGTCTTCTTAATTCTTGTTCTTTTATTGTCTTCTCTCCTTAATAGTAGTTTTTCTCATATTCTCTAACACTCAGTAACCCCTTGTGTCCTAGTGGCTTTATTGCCTTTGATCTTCAAAAATTTAAATGCAATGTCAATCGTTATCTTCTGTCTTCTTAATTATTGTTCTTTTATTGTCTTCTCTTCTGATTAGTAGTTTTTCTCATATTCTCTAAGATTCAGTAACCCCTTGAGTCCTAGTGGCTTTTATTGCCTTTGATCTTCAAAAATTTAAATGCATTGTCAATCGTTATCTTCTGTCTTCTTAATTCTTTCTTCTTTTATTGTCTTCTCTCCTTAATAGTAGTTTTTCTCATATTCTCTAACACTCAGTAACCCCTTGCGTCCTAGTGGCTTTATTGCCTTTGATCTTCAAAAATTTAAATGCATTGTCAATCGTTATCTTCTGTCTTCTTAATTCTTGTTCTTTTATTGTCTTCTCTCCTTAATAGTAGTTTTTCTCATATTCTCTAACACCCAGTAACCCCTTGTGTCGTAGTGGCTTTATTGCCTTTGATCTTCAAAAATTTAAATGCATTGTCAATCGTTATCTTCTGTCTTCTTAATTCTTGTTCTTTTATTGTCTTCTCTCCTTAATAGTAGTTTTTCTCATATTCTCTAACACTCAGTAACCCCTTGTGTCCTAGTGGCTTTTTGCCTTTGATCTTCAAAAATTTAAATGCATTGTCAATCGTTATCTTCTGTCTTCTTAATTCTTGTTCTTTTATTGTCTTCTCTCCTTAATAGTAGTTTTTCTCATATTCTCTAACACTCAGTAACCCCTTGTGTCGTAGTGGCTTTATTGCCTTTGATCTTCAAAAATTTAAATGCATTGTCAATCGTTATCTTCTGTCTTCTTAATTCTTGTTCTTTTATTGTCTTCTCTCCTTAATAGTAGTTTTTCTCATATTCTCTAACACTCAGTAACCCCTTGCGTCCTAGTGGCTTTATTGCCTTTGATCTTCAAAAATTTAAATGCATTGTCAATCGTTATCTTCTGTCTTCTTAATTCTTGTTCTTTTATTGTCTTCTCTCCTTAATAGTAGTTTTTCTCATATTCTCTAACACTCAGTAACCCCTTGCGTCCTAGTGGCTTTATTGCCTTTGATCTTCAAAATTTAAATGCAATGTCAATCGTTATCTTCTGTCTTCTTAATTCTTGTTCTTTTATTGTCTTCTCTCCTTAAAAGTTTTTCTCATATTCTCTAACACTGTAACCCCTTGAGTGGCTTTATTGTTTGATCTTCAAAATTTAAATGCATTGTCAATCGTTATCTTCTGTCTTCTTAATTCTTGTTCTTTTAAATAAGTTTTCTCAATTCTCTAACACTCAGTAACCCCTTGGTCCTAGTGGCTTTAGCCTTTGATCTTCAAAAAAAATGCATTGTCAATCGTTATCTTTTTTTTTAATTCTTGTTCTTTTATTGTCTTCTCTCCTTAATATCTTTCTTTAGGGAAGATTTCCTTGCGTCCTAAATGGCTTTTTTCCTTTTGATCTTCAAAAAAATGCAAAATTGTCAATCGTTATCTTCTGTCTTCTTAATTCTTGTTCTTTTATTGTCTTCTTTTTTAATCGACGCCATCATATTCTCTAACACTCAGGGACCCCTTGCGTCCTAGTGGCTTTATTGCCTTTGATCTTCAAAAATTTAAATGCATTGTCAATCGTTATCTTCTGTCTTCTTAATTCTTGTTCTTTTATTGTCTTCTCTCCAATAGTAGTTTTTTCTCATTTCTCTAACACTCAGTAACCCCCCTAGTGGCTTTATTGCCTTTGATCTTCAAAATTTAAATGCATTGTCAATCGGGATCTTCTCTTAATTCTTGTTCTTTTATTGTCTTTCTCCTTAATAGTAGTTTTTCTCATATTCTCTAATCCCTTGCGTCCTAGTGGCTTTATTCATCTTCAAAATTTTAAATGCATTGTCAAATCTTCTTCTTCTTAATTCTTGTTCTTTTATTGTCTTCTCTCCTTAATAGTATTTTTATTCTCATATTCTCTAACAAAAAAAGTAACCCCTTCTTTTTCTCTCCTATATTAGCTCTTTGATCTAGTCTATCCTTTGATCTAAAAATTTAAATGCATTGTCAATCGTTATCTTCTGTCTTCTTAATTTTGTTCTTTTATTGTCTTCTCTCATTAATCTTTTTTCTCATATTCTCTAACACCCCTATCCCCTTGCGTCCTATTTATTGCTTTGATCTTCAAAAAATTTAAATGCATTGTCAATCGTTATCTTCTCTCTTCTTAATTCTTGTTCTTTTATTGTCTTCTCTCCTCTTAATAGTAGTTTTTCTCATATTCTATCAGTAACCCCTTGCGTCTAGTTTTTAGCCTTTGATCTTCAAAAAATTTAAATCCATTGTCAATCGTTATCTTCTGTCTTCTTAATTTTGTTCTTTTATTGTCTTCTCTCCTTAATCTATTTTCTCATATTCTCTAACACTCAGTAACCCTTCTCCTATCTTTATTGCCTTTGATCTTCAAAATTTAAATATCTTGTCAATCGTTATCTTCTGTCTTCTTAATTCTTGTTCTTTTTTGTCTTCTCTCCTTAATAGTAGTTTTTCTCATATTCTCTAACACTCAGTAACCCCTTGCATCCTAGTGGCTTTATCCTTTGATCTTCAAAAATTTAAATGCATTGTCAATCATTATCTTCTGTCTTCTTATTCTTGTTCTTTTATTGTCTTCTCTCCTCTATCTATTTTTCTCATATTCTCTAACACTATCTCAGTCTTTATTAATAATTTAAATGTTGTCAATCGTTATCTTCTGTCTTCTTAATTCTTGTTCTTTTATTGTCTTCTCTCCTTATGTTTTTTCTCAAAATCTTTAACACTCAGTACGTCCTAGTTTTATTGCAAAGATCTTCAAAAATTTAAATGGTCAATTTATCTTCTGTCTTCTTAATTCTTGTTCTTTTATTATCTATATATATATATTTTTATCATATTCTCTAACACTCAGAACCCCTTGAGTCCTTCTCCTATGTATCTATGCCTTTGAAATCAAAATTTAATGGAAAGATATTAAAAATCTATGTCTTCTTAAGAATTGTTCTTTTTTATTCTTCTCTCTAATAGTAGTTTTTCTCATATTCTCTAACGCGTGAGACACGCACGTGTATGTGTGTCCTTTGTGCAAAAATTTAAATGCTTGCGTTATCTTCTGTCTTGTTTCTGAAATTTTAATTTTCGTATGTTGTGTCGACCTGGAAAATTCAAAATTTAAACCCATTGTCAATCTGGCGTTTTCATCTATATCCTCTATCTTTCTCAGTTAGAGTAAGACGAAAGAAAAGGGAAAAATGCATCGGATAGTAGTTTTCAAATCTCTCGCGCCACCTGTGAATATTGTCAGGGGCGGTAATCTATCTATCTATCTATCTATCTTCTATCTATCTATCTATCTATCAATCTATCATCTATGTCAACACTCAGTTTTTTCATGTCTATCTATCTATCTATCTATCTATCTATCTATCTATGGCAGCCTTTTCATATCTATCTATCTATCTATCTATCTATCTATCTATCTATCTTAATTCTTATCTTCTCATATATCTGCTTCAATCTGTACATCCTACTATCTGCTTTCTATCTAAATTTCTATCGTACATATCTATCATCAGTCTGGTCATATCTATCTATCTCTGTCTATCTATCTTATTTATCTATCTATCTATCTATCTATCTATCTATCTATCTATCTATCGTAGTCTATTCATATCTATCTATCTATCTATCTATCTATCTATCTATCTATCTATCTGTTTCAGTTTGTCCATATCTATCCATCTCTTTGTTTCAGTTTGTCCATATCTATCTATCTATCTATCTATCTATCTATCTATCTATCTATCTATCTGTTTCAGTTTGTCCATATCTATCCATCTCTTTTTTTCAGTTTGTCCATATCTATCTATCTATCTATCTATCTGTTTCAGTCTGTAAATATCTATCTATCTATCTATCTATCTATCTATCTATCTATCTATCTATCTATCTCAGTCTGCACATATCTATCTATCTATATCTGTTCATATCTATCTATCTATCTATCTATCTATCTATCTATCTATCTATCTATCTATCTCAGTCTGTTAATATTTAGTTGCAGGATCCGCCTACTTTGGTTGTCAGGTGTCGATGTTTTCTGAAAATATTTAATGTACGTCCGGTTGAAACAAAGTCTCACAAATCATGGAATTTAGAAAACACGTCAATTAATATATATATATATATATATATATATATATATATATATATATATATATATATATATAACAAAAGGAAATGTACGAGCACAAAATCAAAAGTGAATGGAAAGATATTAAAAACTATGCTGTTAAGAATGTGCTTGATTCTATGTGAGAGTGATACGCACGCGTGAGACACGCACGTGTATGTGTGTCTGTGTGCGTACTTGCGTGAATGTTTATGAGATTTCGTTCGTATGCCGACCTGGAAAATGACCGCACCCCAGCTGGCGTTTTCATCTACGACCTGCTCTGTGTTAGAGTAAGACGAAAGAAAAGGGAAATCGGATATGGCTTTCAAATCTCGCGCCACCTGTGAATATTGTCAGGGGGCGGTAATCTATCTATCTATCTATCTATCTATCTATCTATCTATCTATCTATGTCAGCCTTTTCATGTCTGTCTATCTATCTATCTATCTATCTATCTATCTATGGCAGCCTTTTCATATCTATCTATCTATCTATCTATCTATCTTAATTCTTATCTATATATCTGCTTCAATCTGTACATGACTATCTGCTTTAGTTTGTACATATCTATCACAGTCTGGTCATATCTATCTATCTATCTATCTATCTATCTATCTATCTATCTATCTATCTATCGTAGTCTATTCATATCTATCTATCTATCTATCTATCTATCTATCTATCTATCTATCTATGTTCACAGCGATCGACTGACTGTCAGATAATTAACATAAATCTATAAAGTGTCCTTGATCGCGTCAACGGCGAGTAACTAATTTTCTTTTCCATGGGGCCACATTTGATCTCAAACTCATAATAAAAACGCATCAAATTACCCAGAACTTAGTCCAGTTAATAGACGCTACTTATACGATTACTTCGCTACAGGGAACGATTACTTCGCCACTTAGAACAATTACTTCACTACATAGAACGATTACTTCGTTACTTAGAAAGATTGCTTCGGCTACATAGAAAGATTACTTCACTACTTAGAATAGTTATTATTCTAATTATCTAAATGTAAAAACACTATTATTAGGCACTCATAAAAGTGACAGGCGGTTATAAAAAGGCACCGATGGTTATTTACAAATAATTTGTTTAAATAAGACGTCGAAAATTCATTTCTCTGAATAGTAGTGCTAAAGGAAATTTTTTGGCAAAACGATAAAATAAAAGTGGTAATATTTCTCTCTCCTCCCTCCTTCCCCCTCTCTCCCTCTCTCTCTCTCTCTCTCTCTCCCTCTCTCTCTCACTCTCTCTATATATATATATATATTGTAATCTAGGAAAGGTTACTTAATGGGGAAAAACCAAAATGGAGGTTGGAAATGAAATGGTAATCTTTATAACATCAACGAAATACAATACTCGCCAGCAGCGTGAAGTAGGTAAACCACTGCTAGTGATGGACTACATAGACATCATATTACCCTGCTTGTAATAGTGTCCAATGTATTTATGAGGCTTGGAACATACCTATTAGTGTTCATAGTGTTATATAACAATACATCTATATATATATGCGTGTGTGTGTATTTGTGATTAAAGGCAAAATGAAACGAAATAAATTATAACCGAAATGTATATCTAAGTAATTTTTTTTAATTTATTTATTTATTTATTTATTATTAATATGCTCTGTAATTTACATGGAACTCTCTTTGGATTAATGTCCTCCTTGGAATTTTCCCTACAAGTCACAAATGTTTATTATATATATATATATATATATATATATATATATATATGTAACTATGAACCTAAAGAGTCAGGCAAACCAACCTAGATTTCACCTACGCAGATCGTCAGGGTACGTCGGCCAAACAGGTAACATTAGAAAAGAATATAAATAGCCTACAACATAAAAATATGACTATGTGAACCCCCCCAAAAAAAAATTATATTATGTTCTAATGTTCTTCTTTGGCAAGTGCACCCTGACGATCCCTGTAGGTGAAACCTAGGTACGTTTGTCTGGCTCTTTAGGTTCATAGTTAGATTTGCTCTACTTGGCGTATTGAGCACTTTACGTAGTTACTTTTGCTTTCCTCGTTTTGGAGTTTTTTTTTTCTTTGGACTCTGAGCTTGAATTCTGGACAATTGTTTTCGCCTCAATTTCATGTTCATAGTTCTTTCTTTTTTTTATTCCTCATTTTTCCTTGGGTACTGGTTTGTTCAACTGCAAGCCGAAATACCTTTTTTTTTCCAAACGAGCACAACTCTTCATAACATGCTTTGAATTTACAGATACACATAAAATCCACAGACAATTTGAACCCTTGAAGATGATCTCAGATAAAATTGAAAGTACTTGCGAAAATCTTGTTACTTTTCTAAATCAATTTTCCACAGCTGCAAAGAAATTAATTCGTGGACTTAAAAGATTTAAAACTAAGATTAATAGACATAATATGTTAAATTATTTAACCAACCCAAACATGCTTGAATGAAAATATGCTGCCCAAATATATATATTAATCCCCATATATATATATATTTAGGGAGCATATTTTCATTCAAGCGATTTTCACTTCCAGCGTCTTGTATGCACGAGTTTGTCGTTGCTTGGAAATCTTCAATGTAAACAAAAACAGACTATCGTTATTGTTTTGTTCGTGTATTGTTTAATATATTGTAATATAATGGTCATCTTTGATAACGGCTTATGTAAGCTTTCAGCTTACATAGGAGTAAAAAACGTATCAATATGGTGATTTCCTTTCGCCTTTCATTGATAATGTTATTAAGCTTATCAGAAAGGAAAGGAACTTACTTAAAATAAATAGACAAAATTTGTCTCTATTATTTAATGAAACATGTATCAATGAAAGAAATGCTGCCTAAATTCACAATATATATACATATATATATATATATATATATATATATATATATATATATATAATTATTTATTTAAAAATATGATCCCAACACGCTACATAAGAGGTCTCATGTTTCAAAACAAGAGCCGAAAACTTCAATATAATTATTTGAATTAAATTGAATTGAAGTAAACTCTGTTCCATCTTCAAGCGAAATATTTTTTGGGTAATAACTTATTTCTGAAATTTACGTGTTTTAATAGCATATTCATTATTGAAATCAAAATTTCTATGGTAACGGCAGGAGCGATTGTTTAAATAAAAAGGGGTGTAGGTGTTAATAATTTGTATCCGTATAGAGTTACATTCACAGATGTCAAGTCAGGGTAAGGTGGGGGTGTCTAAATTTAAAACGGAAGATGATTTCGCCTAGTCTGGTTTACGTGTCTATGGAGATTTATTTATTTTTTATTTTATTCTGAAAGGGTTTTGTGTATATAAAATAAAAAAAAAAACTGCCGTAACATTTGTTTTTTGACGACTTCATAAAGGGTTATCTTTTTTTGTAGGGTATTTAAACTATTTATTAAGACTATGGATTTTAAAAATTATTTTATTGTTTGTTTGTTTTTATGCTAATTATTCAATGCAAAAATTTGATGATGTCGGCAAAAAACCGTTAACCGTCTATTGTTTATAAATATTTTTAAATAAATAATTATATTTAATCTCTACTTTTATATCGAGCACTATTTTTAAAAAATAATAACCAAAAAATACTAAGGAACATTGGATTATTTACCTCACGAGTTCTTTCCTATTTTCTATATTATATTTTCACACACACACACACACACACACACACACACACACACACACACATATATATATATATATATATATATATATATATATATATATATATATATATTGATGAACATTTCGTTTTCCCAAGCTCAGGGGGTTATCAAGGTGGGGCTACTTTGAAAGCGTAGAGGACCTGAACAGAATGAATTATACTGCTTGTGACACTAGTCCCGTTACGTTACAGACAGAACCCGTATACTAAACATGCATCCTCGCCTAAAAGATAGACGTAAAATCCACAATCATGTTAGGATCCACAAGATCACGTTCGATTAATCTGAAGTTAAGATCCTCCCTTCTTTTCTTTAATTTCCTCTGAAAAAAGAAAAGAAAACGTAATTCGAATTTAAGCGTATTTATTCTCCAAGATCTCCGTTTAAAGACAGGGGTCAGGCCAGCCATTACGTCCGACAGAGGTCAGTTCAATTTAGTCATTATTTAATCATTGCTTTACGCCTCTTACGACGGCGTTTCTTTAAATATATCACGGGAAATTAAGAAGCCGTTCGCTTTTAAGATTCAAATAATAAATTCAATTCAGAGTCATATTTGCTTCGGAATGTTAACGTGAAAATGATCTTGTTTTTGCCTCGCATATGTTTGAAATATTTTTTTCTTTCTTTTTAGTTGCAGTTAGCGTCGTTCCTATGTTAGTCACGCATGCACCAATATTTGCTAAAATGAGTGGGCGTGACTGTTGGGGATTCGTTTCTTTTTGAGAACTCGTAATGAATCTATCTACCTATCTATTTATCTGAATCTTTTCCTATCTATCTATCTATCTATCTATCTATCTATCTATCTATCTATCTATTGTACTCTGATCATTATCTATCTATCTATCTATCTATCTATCTATCTATCTATCTCAGTTCCTTCATTATCTATCTATCTATCTATCTATCGTAGTCTGTTCATTATCTATCTATCTATCTATCTATCTATCTATCTATCTATCTCAGTCTATTCATATCTATCTATCTATCTATCTATCTATCTATCTATCTATCTATCTATCTATCTTATCTGTTCATATCTGTTAGGGGGTCTCTACGTGGTATTTTTGCCCGAGCGTACGTGCTAGTAAAGGTCCCCATAAAACCGTGTCCTCATGGTATATCCCGCTTTTGGGGAGCTCGTGTAAATACCGAGTCGATTTCAAGTCTCTCTCTGCCGTAGTGGAGCACACTGACGTTGCATGCTCTATAAACTGCAACGTTGATCTTCGTAGAAAGCTTTCTCTTCTCCCAGGTCCTCTCTATATGGCTGTTTATGATTGCTCACAAGTAGAGAAAAACCCAAAGCAACATATGTCCTTCTAGCAACGAGTGATGAGAATGCAAGCTTAAGTGAAATTTTAAGAAGAATAAAAATAGAAAAAATGTTGATAACAATCAGAAATTTTGGAGATAAACTATAAGGAAAGAAGTCTTGTGAAATTTAGCATTCACAGTGAAACAAAAAAACAGCTAGTAATTATCATGTACTTATCTTTGTCGCCACATTTATTACAACGTTCCGGCCCTTCCGTATCTGTCTATATTTCTGAGATGAGTGTTTATTTATTTACATTATTCGGACTATTGTCCTCATCTTTGTCACCATATTTATTACAATGTTTCGGCCCTTCAGTATCTTTCTATACGAGGTTTTATTTACCGTAACGTTGTAATAAATATAATAAAAAGATGATTACCCAATAATGTTGTAATAAATATAGCAACAAAGATGATACAATAGTCCCAATAATGTAAATAGTGTGAATAATAAATACAGTACATCCTCATCTCAAATATAGACAGATACTGAAAGGCCGAAACCTTGTAATAAATATGGCGAATAAAGATGAGGACATTAGTCCGAATAATGTAAATAGTGTACATAATACCTCATCTCAGAAATATAGACATATACTGAAGGGCCTAAACGTTGTAATAAATATGGCGACAAAAATGAGGGACAATAGTCCGAATAATGTAAATAGTGTACATAATACCTCATCTCAGAAATATAGACAGATACTGAAGGGCCGGAACGTGAAATAAATATGGCGACAAAGATTGGCACAATAGTCCGAATAATGTAAATGGTGTACAGAATACCTCATCACAGAAATATAGACAGATAAAAAAAGATACGAAACGTTGTAATAAATATGGCGACAAAGATGAGGACAATAGTCCGAATGATGTAAATAGTGTACATAATACCTCATCTCAGAAATATAGACAGATACTGAAGGGCCGGAACGTGATAATAAATATGGCGACAAAGATTGGCACAATAGTCCGAATAATGTAAATAGTGTACAGAATACCTCATCACAGAAATATAGACAGATACTGAAAGGCCGAAACGTTGTAATAAATATGGCGACAAAGATGAGGACAATAGTCCGAATGATGTAAATAGTGTACATAATACCTCATCTCAGAAATATAGACAGATACTGAAGGGCCGGAACGTGATAATAAATATGGCGACAAAGATTGGCACAATAGTCCGAATAATGTAAATAGTGTACAGAATACCTCATCACAGAAATATAGACAGATACTGAAAGGCCGAAACTTTGTAATAAATATGGCGACAAAGATGAGGGACAATAGTCCGAATAATGTTAATAGTGTACATAATACCTCATCTCAGAAATATAAAGACAGATGAAAGGCCGAAACGTTGTAATAAATATGGCGACAAAGATGAGGACAATAGTCCGAATGATGTAAATAGTGTACATAATACCTCATCTCAGAAATATAGACAGATACTGAAGGGCAGGCACGTTGTAATTAATATGGCAACAAAGATGAGGACAATAGTCCGAATAATGTAAATAGTGTTCATAATACCTCATCTCAGATATATCGTCAGATACTCAAAAAGAAGTACTGAGGTGCGTTTACCGATTGAGCCACATAGGAGTGTTTCGGTTAGCATGATCGATTTTACTGTTTTTAAACTACAATTCTCCTTAGCGACCTTGCTAACCGAAGCGCTCCTCTGTGGTTCAATCGCTAAAAGCACGTCAGGCTATATGACGGTTCCGTATAGGATACGGGTTCGATTCCTGTCGGAGGACGAATATTTTCTATGAAAATTCTCGGACATTCAGGCCAGCAAATGTCGTTAATACTGTTTATTATAAACAGAGCATTTACTTAAATATTTGTATCTATAAAAAGAACGCATGAGCATAAAAATATGTCTTAAAATAATTGTCGGACTATGTCCATTTCATAATGTGTGACATCAATTGTTTACATTTGGATACGCAACGAGCAGATATGAATTTACGAGAGAAAATCATGGAGAATTGTAATTTAAAAACAATAAAATCGACCTTACTAAGCAAAACACCCCTCCGTGGCGAAATCGGTAAAAGCACGTCATATGACAGTTCCGTATAGGATACAGGTTCGATTCCTGCCAGAGGACGCATATTTCTATGAAAATTTCTCGGACATTCAGGTCGTTAATACTGTTTATTATAAACAGAGCATTCACTTAAATCTTTGTATGTATAAAAAGAACGTATGAACATAAAAATGTTTTTAAAATAATTGTTGGACTTTTGTCCATTTCATAATATATATATATATATATATATATATATATATATATATATATATATTATAAATTAATTGATTTAAAATATGGTTATTTTCTCTACACAGTTCCAACCATGTTTCAAAAATAGAAGCTAAATATATAACGCATCTCCATTGACGGGCGTTACCACTCATTATATTTTTACATCACTTATGGTATTGTAGTCGA
Organism: Acanthosepion pharaonis; assembly: GCA_903632075.3. NCBI lineage: Eukaryota > Metazoa > Mollusca > Cephalopoda > Sepiida > Sepiidae > Acanthosepion > Acanthosepion pharaonis. The sequence continues at coordinate 214,387 of CAHIKZ030000788.1, read as the reverse complement.
CACATCCAAACAAGCCCTTTTATATTCATATATAATTTAGCTCCCCAAACAAGGCATAAGTTTGGACACATCTGCTTTGAAATTTCATTTGTTATTTGTTTTATTGTAAGTGTTGATAATTTTATTATCTTGTTATTAAAGTAAACAGTGTCTGGCTGGTTTTGTATAATAATCTTCTCATAAATTCAAAATTATTTATTAAAATATGTTAAAACTAAATAAAAATGTAACGCGAGCTTTGTTTTGATATCTAAATTAATTGTTTATAAATTGACAAAAAATTAAGAGCAAATCGTTTTATTGAAGTCTTTGTAATTTCATAATAACTTTAGAAAGACTGTAGAATCGGCAGGCAATTTAGTCTGAATGCTAGGATTTGTTTGCCACTTTGTTCAGTTGCAATTGTTTAATAAAGGAAATGAAAATTTGAAATTCAGGATTTTAATTGTGTTCAAACATCCATCACCGAGATTAATAGAAAATCGAGAACTTTCCCGTGACGACTAAGACGATAAACTGCATTCGCGTCATGAGTAAGGCGCTAAACTACGTCTGCGACCTGGGTGAGGCGATAAACTACATCCCCGTCACGACTAAGACGAAAAATTACGTGTGCGTCCTGGGTGAGGCGATAAACTACGTCCGCGACCTGGGTGAGGCGGTAAACTACATCCCCGTAACGACTAAGACGAAAAATTACGTCCGCATCCTGAGTGAGGCGATAAACTACGTCTGCGACCTGGGTGAGGCGATAAACTACATCCCCGTAACAACTAAGACGAAAAAATTACGTGTGCGACCTGGGTTAGGCGACAAACTACGTCTGCATTCTGGGTGAGGCGATAAACTACATCTCTGTAGCCACTAAGACGAAAAATTACGTCCGCGTCCTGGGTGAGGCGTTAAACTACGCCCGCGACCTGAATGAGGCAATAAACTACATCCCCGTAACTACTAAGACGAAAAATTAAGTCCTCGTCCTTGTTGAGGCGGTAAACTACGTCCGCGACCTGAGTGAGGCGATAAACTACATCCCTGTAACCACTAAGACGAAAAATTACGTCCGCGGCCTGGGTGAGGCAATAAACTACATCCCCGTAACCACTAAGACGAAAAATTACGTCCGCGGCCTGGGTGAGACAATAAACTACATCCCCGTAACCACTAAGACGAAAAATAACGTCCGCGGCCTGGGTGAGGCGATAAACTACGTCCGCGACCTGGGTGAGGCGATAAAACCTGGGTTGACATCACTGTAACCACTAAGAGCCTGAAAAAATTACGTCCGCGGCCTGGCTGAGGCGAAAAACTACGTCCGCGAGCTGTGTGAGGCGATAAACTACATCCCCGTAACCACAAAGACGAAAAATTACGTCCGCGGCCTGGGTGAGGCGATAAACTACGTCCGCGACCTGGGTGAGGCGATAAACTACGTCCGCGGCCTGGGTGAGTGGGCGATAAACTACGTCCGCGGCCTGGATGAGGCGGTAAAAAACGTCCGCGACCTGGGTGAGGCGATAAACTAAGTCCACTGCGGCTTGGCCGAGGCGATAAAAACGTCCGCGGCCTGGGTGAGGCGATAAACTACGTCCGCGGCCTGGGTGAGGCGATAAAAACGTCCGCGACCTGGGTGAGGCGATAAACTACATCCCTGTAACCACTAAGACGAAAAATTACGTCTGCATCCTGGGTGAGGCGGTAAACTACGTCTGCGACCTGGGTGAGGCGATGAACTACATTCCCGTAACCACCAAGACGAAAAATTACGTCCGAGGCCTGGGTCCGAGGCGATAAACTACGTCCCCGACCTGAGTGAGGCGATGAACTATATCCCCGCAACAAAAAAAAGTACGTCTGTGACCTGGGTGAGGCGATAAACTACGTCTGCGACCTGGGTGAGGCGATGAACTCCCCGACATCCCAGCAACCACTAAGACGAAAAATTATGTGCCTAAACTCAGTGAGGCGATAAACTACGTCCGTGACCTTGGTGAGGCGATAAACTACATCCCTGTAACCACTAAGACGAAAAATTACGTCCGCGGCCTGGGTGAGGCGATAAACTACGTCCGCGACCTGAGTAAGGCGATAAACTACATCCCCGCAACCACTAAGACGAAAAATTACGTGCGCTGCCTGAGTGAGGCGATAAACTACGTCCCCGACCTGGGTGAGACGATGAACTACATACCCGCATCCACTACGACGAAAAAATTATGTGCGCTGCCTGAGTGAGGCGATAAACTACGTCCGCGACCTGGTTGAGGCGATAAACTACGTCTGCGACCTGGGTACCCCCTGTAACCACTAAGACGAAAAATTACGTCCGCGGCCTGGGTGAGGCGTTAAACTACGTCCACGATCTGAGTGAGGCGATAAACTACATCCCCAACCACTAAGACGAAAAATTACGTCCGCTGCCTGAGTTAGGCGATAAACTACGTCTGCGACCTGGGTGAGGCGATAAACTAAGACGAAAAATTACCGCTGCCTGGGTAATAAAACTACATGCCCCTAACCAATAAGATGAAAAAATTACGTCCGCGTCCTGGTGAGGGCGATAAACTACGTCACCGTAACCACTAAGACGAAAAAATTACGTCCGCATCCTGAGTGAGGCGATAAACTATATCCCCCGCCCAACCACTAAGACGAAAAATTACGTCCGCGTCCTGGGTGGGCGTTAAACTACGTCCGCGATCTGAGTGAGGCGATAAACTACATGCCCGTAACCACTAAGACGAAAAATTACGTCTGAAACCTGGGAGACGCGTTAAACTACGTCCGCGACCTGGGTGAGGCGATAAACTACATCCCTGTAACCACTAAGACGAAAAATTACGTCTGCATCCTGGGTGAGGCGGTAAACTACGTCTGCGACCTGGGTGAGGCGATGAAGTACATTCCCGTAACCACCAAGACGATAAATTACGTCCGAGGCCTGGGTGAGGCGATAAACTACGTCCCCGACCTGAGTGAGGCGATGAACTATATCCCCGCAACAAAAATTACGTCTGTGACCTGGGTGAGGCGATAAACTACGTCTGCGACCTGGGTGAGGCGATGAACTACATCCCAGCAACCACTAAGACGAAAAATTATGTGCCCTGCCTCAGTGAGGCGATAAACTACGTCCGTGACCTTGGTGAGGCGATAAACTACATCCCTGTAACCACTAAGACGAAAAATTACGTCCGCGGCCTGGGTGAGGCGATAAACTACGTCCGCGGCCTGGATGAGGCGGTAAAAAACGTCCGCGACCTGGGTGAGGCGATAAACTACGTCTGCGGCCTGGCCGAGGCGATAAAAAACGTCCGCGGCCTGGGTGAGGCGATAAACTACGTCCGCGGCCTGGGTGAGGCGATAAAAAACGTCCGCGACCTGGGTGAGGCGATAAACTACATCCCTGTAACCACTAAGACGAAAAATTACGTCTGCATCCTGGGTGAGGCGGTAAACTACGTCTGCGACCTGGGTGAGGCGATGAACTACATTCCCGTAACCACCAAGACGAAAAATTACGTCCGAGGCCTGGGTGAGGCGATAAACTACGTCCCCGACCTGAGTGAGGCGATGAACTATATCCCCGCAACAAAAATTACGTCTGTGACCTGGGTGAGGCGATAAACTACGTCTGCGACCTGGGTGAGGCGATGAACTACATCCCAGCAACCACTAAGACGAAAAATTATGTGCCCTGCCTCAGTGAGGCGATAAACTACGTCCGTGACCTTGGTGAGGCGATAAACTACATCCCTGTAACCACTAAGACGAAAAATTACGTCCGCGGCCTGGGTGAGGCGATAAACTACGTCCGCGACCTGAGTAAGGCGATAAACTACATCCCCGCAACCACTAAGACGAAAAATTACGTGCGCTGCCTGAGTGAGGCGATAAACTACGTCCCCGACCTGGGTGAGACGATGAACTACATACCCGCATCCACTACGACGAAAAATTATGTGCGCTGCCTGAGTGAGGCGATAAACTACGTCCGCGACCTGGTTGAGGCGATAAACTACAACCCTGTAACCACTAAGACGAAAAATTACGTCCGCGGCCTGGGTGAGGCGTTAAACTACGTCCGCGATCTGAGTGAGGCGATAAACTACATCCCCTAACCACTAAGACGAAAAATTACGTCCGCTGCCTGAGTTAGGCGATAAACTACGTCTGCGACCTGGGTGAGGCGATAAACTACATGCCCCTAACCAATAAGATGAAAAATTACGTCCGCGTCCTGAGTGAGGCGATAAACTACGTCACCGTAACCACTATGACGAAAACTTACGTCCGCATCCTGAGTGAGGCGATAAACTATATCCCCGTAACCACTAAGACGAAAAATTACGTCCGCGTCCTGGGTGGGGCGTTAAACTACGTCCGCGATCTGAGTGAGGCGATAAACTACATGCCCGTAACCACTAAGACGAAAAATTACGTCTGAAACCTGGGAGACGCGTTAAACTACGTCCGCGACCTGAGTGAGGCGATAAACTACATCCCCGTAACCACTATGACGAAAAATTACGTCCGCGTCTTGGGTGAGGCGATAAATTACGTCCGCGACCTGGGTAAGGCGATATACTACACCTGCTTCCTGGGTAAGGGGATAATCTACGTCCGCGACCTGGGTAAGGCAATAAACTACATCACCGTCCTGACTAAGACGATAAATTACAACCGCGTCCTGGGTAAGGCTATAAACTAAATCCGCGTCCTGTGTAAAACGATAAACGACATTCGCGTCCTAGGTAAGACGATAAACTACATGATTGTTCTGGGTAAGGCGATAAACAACATCCACGTTCTGGGTAAGGCGATAAAATATATCCTCTTCTTGGCTAATGCGATAAACTACATCACCGTCCTGACTAAGACGATAAACTACATCCGCGTCCTGTGTAAGGCAATAGACTACATCCGTGTCCTATAGTCTGAAAAAAATGTAAAGCCTTTTTATATTTGCTTCTAACGAAATTTTCCTGTTTAATAATATTTTGCTTGGTTTCGCCAAGGCATATTTTGCTATTCCAAAACAACTTCGGATTTCGGTGTCACATTTTCGCTCTTCTATTATGACACTTCCTCGATAGATAAATTTATGGACTTGATTAATTTTGACGTCTCCATTTTGTATTTTGTATCTTGTGTTGTCCTTTTTGCTCGTGACCATTCATTCTGTCTTCTTATATTGCATGGTTAGTCCTTTCGTTTTAGCTTTCTTTTACTATCTCATCTCAAAGACTAAATATGATATAACAATTCATTTGTTTTTATTCTTTGTTTCTAACAAAATTTTCTATTCTCTTTGTTTAGCTTTTGGAAGGAAAATGAAATAAAACCAATCAATAAAATAATAATAAAGAATAAAGAAAAGGAAAAAAAATAATTTTACCTTGATGAAATACGGCATATTGATTTCCCCACTTTTTTAGACAATCATCCGTGCATTCAGTGTGAATGCTGGGGTTTGATGAGATAAGTAAAGGCACAAAAAATTAGATTCTTAGATTTTACCAACTTTTGAGCATTTAGTTTTAAAAATTGTCTAAAAAACTAGAAATACCTAATTTCGGCAGGATTTTGCTTACAAACTGACTTTTTACTATTTCAAGAATTCAAATAAAGCTGATATCTTTTGAATTACATACATTGAACGGAAAATATATTCAAAATGAATTCTTATTATGAACCATTACCAGCAAAATATATAAAAGCTGTAAAAGTATTTTTTTATAAAATTACAAAAAAGTCTACTTGTTGAATAAAATTTGTTGATTATTTGTTAGATTGTAATTAATGCAAAGAAAAAATAGATAAAAGTCTATATAACACCAGAATTCTGCTGGGCACACATTATAAGACAAAATGTTTTAAATTTTCATCGTTTATTGAAAATTACACTAAAACTACTGCATTGTATAGCATATCACTTCATAATATAGCTAAATTGTTCAACAATATAATTTTCCTTTGAAGTAAATGAAGTTCTTATTTAATAGAAAAATGATTCGGTAATAATGTCATTGCATCTTGTCCACATACAACATTGTAAAGCTTTAGCATATTATAAATTTTATTTAAATTTTTATTTCCCTGATCACCGAAATTAAACGTTACGATTTTGAACCTAAAGTTAATCTTCAAAATTCGATTTGAGTTCAATAGCGAGCTTTCAAAATCGACAGAATTCTAATTAGGAATTGCCACAAGCCAAATATATCATTTTTTTTACTATATTTGTTTATGTAAAAACTGTAAAAATTGTAAAAGATTACAAAAATGTTTAATCAATGAATAATATTGCTTAGATCATTTGTTAGATCATAATTAATAAAAACAAAAAATCGATAAAAATCTATATAACACCAGAATTCTGCTGGGTACACATTATAGGACAAAATGTTTTAAATTTGCATCGTTTATTGAAAATCACATTAAAACTTATCAAATGTATAACATTACTTCATAGTATAGCTAAATTGTTCAGTATAATTTCCCTTTGAAGTAAATGAAGTTTTTATTTGATGGCAAAATGATTTCGTATTAATGTCCTTGTGACATGCATCTTGTCTCTATACAATGTTGTAAAGCTTCAGTAAATTATAAATTTTGTAAAGCTTTCACTGATCATCGGAATGAAATTCCAACGCTAAGATTTTGTAACTAAACTTAATCTTTAAACTCATTCCTTGAAAAAAAAACGGTCATAATTTGGAAGAATATATTTTGTGTTTTTATTTATCATCTTAAACCGCAATTTTCAAATTGAGTGCAATATTAGAGTTTCAAAAGTGACCTGTCCTATCATGGCCACCAGACGTATCAAGACCATGCATATAGGTAGGTACCCTGATATTGGTTAGTGTTGTCTGAAGTCTAAAAATGATATATAATATTGCTTCTCCACCCTTACTTAGTTATTTAGTATGTTAGCGCGTGAGTTACATCCTGTCATTACCTCAGATAAATAATGAACCATTCCGTTTTGATGGTGAGATAAGACGAAAGAAAAAAAGATACATCAGAGACGCTTCTTGGTTCTATAAGGCTGTCACTGATCACCAAAATTAAAAGCTACGATTTGGAACCTAAACTTAATCTTTAAACGGTAAACGATTTTTAAGAAATTATTTCGTCGCTATTTTTCATGTCAAACACAAACTTCAATTTGAGTGCAACACCAATGCCAGTTATCAGTTATTAGTTATCTCCTGTTAATTCCCCTCTCCACTGCCTTAAGCGGGTATAATGTGAGTTTAATAACCGGTTAAGGCAGTGGAGAAATGATAATTGACATCGATTGAAACATGGCACGTGGAACTAGAACAGTCTACCTCAGTGAGCTAAATAAAGGGTTCAGTTCGACATTCCAACTACCTGAAGAAGGCCGGAGCGTACAACGGCCGAAACGTTGTAATATATATGGCGACAAAGATGAGGACAATAGTCCGAATAATATAAATAGTGTACATAATACCTCATATCAGAAATATAGACAGATACTGAAGGGCCGGAACGTTGTAATAAATATGGCGACAAAGATGAGGACAATAGTCCGAATAATATAAATAGTGTACATAATACCTCATCTCAGAAATATAAACAGATACTGAAAGGCCGAAACCTTGTAATAAATATGGCGACAAAGATGAGGACAATAGTCCGAATAATGTAAATAGTGTACATAATACCTCATCTCAGAAATATAGACAGATACTGAAAGGCCGAAACGTTGTAATAAATATGGCAACAAAGATGAGGACAATAGTCTGAATAATGTAAATAGTGTACATAATACCTCATCTCAGAAATATAGACAGATACTGAAAGGCCAAAACTTTGTAATAAATATGGCGACAAAGATGAGGACAATAGTCCAAATAATGTAAATAGTGTACATAATACCTCATCTCAGAAATATAAACAGATAAATAGAGTAATTCAGATAATCAACGGTAGGTTATCATGGTAGCTTCTTTGCAGAAAACGTTTTCAAATTATGCCATCGAGTGATGTTTTTAAACGAGGCAGTTATATTGTCGCCATTTTATTTTGATGTGATATTTTCCCTTCTGGGATTCAAGGTTCTTTCTTATGCGAAATTAGCTTAAGGCGAGATGTAGCTGTGGCCTAAAAAAATGAATTCCAATTCTTCTAACATTTAAATCAATGTCAGACTCGTGGCAAGAATGGTCGAAGAGAAGAAAAGAATTTTTCTTTTTGGGTTCGCAACTTGACATTTGTATACTCCAATAGAAAATCCATATTTTTATAGATCTATGCGTAGATAGATAGATAGATAGATAGATAGATAGATAGATAGATAGATAGATATGAAAAGACTGAGATAGATAGATAGATAGATAGATAGATAGATATGACAAAGTTAAGATAGATAGATAGATATGTACATACTAAGATAGATAAATAGATAGATATGTACATACTAAGATAGATAGATAGATAGATAGATAGATAGATAGATATGTACAGACTGACATAGATAGATAGATATGATGTGAAAAGTAGATAGATAGACATGAAGAGACTGACATAGATAGATAGATAGATAGATAGATAGATAGATAGATAGATAGATAGAATGCACTCTTCCAGAAAATAAGCCTAACTAGATTAAATGAATTGAATTTTGTCTACCTAATAAATTTTGCAGAATACTCACATACACACACACACGCGCGCACACACACACAAACAGACACACACATATATGTATATGTATATATATTAAAATAATGAGAAAGAATAGTAAGATGTATAATTATTATTATTTTTATTTAAAAAAAAAAACATTTCTTAATACAATTCAGTAGATCCTAAACATTATAAATTTACTAGTTTAAAACTAAGGTTCCATCGCTACACAGGAATTTACATGTTTCAAAAATAGAAAGTTAACTTTAAATTTAGTTATAGAATTACATTTAAAATCTTTATCTCTGATTCCTTTTCAAGTGATTTCTGGAATAATTTATTTTGAAATTTATTGAGTTTGTAAGCACATACAATCTTAATATTATTTGATGTCAAGGTTACGGGAAATTTAAATCATTATTAATAAGGGGTGGTAGAGTATTCGTTTCTATCGACAACCTCTGTATATTGACTGTATTCCAGCTCTTTTGAGCACTTCTGTATCGAGGCCTCTATCTTGGCATTTAATTTTTGAAATATTTCTTAAATATCTCATGTAAAAACTATTTAAGCTTCTCTCCTGGCTACCATAAAAGGTCCACGTCTCACGGAAAGGAGTGTTGAGAGGAAAGATGCTTTCTTAATTAGAGTCTTTGTTTTCATCCTACTTTATCACGTTACCATGCTCTTGTGTAGAGCCATGAAGTTTTCCATCTAACTTAGTCTACCCTGGTGGACGAAATAAAGGGTTCGGTTCAAAATTCCAAACACCTGAAGAAGGCCGGAGAGTACAACGGTCGAAACGTTGTGAATATTGCAATGAAGATGAGGAAAACAGTTCGAATAATGTAAATAATGTAAGTAATCATAATACCTCATCTCAAAGATATAGATAGATATCTAGAGAGACATAGACATAAAGGCCGGAGTGTACAACGGCCAAAACGTTGTGAATATGGCAACGAAGATGAGGATAACAGTCCGAATAATGTAAGTCATGTAAGTATTCATAATACCTCATCTCAGAGATATAGCGGCCGAAAGGTTGTGAATATGGCAATGAAGATGAGGATAACAGTCCGAATAATGTAAGTCATGTAAGTATTCATAATACCTCATCTCAGAGATATAGCGGCCGAAAGGTTGTGAATATAGCAATGAAGATGAGGATAACAATCCGAATAATGTAAGTCATGTAAGTATTCATAATACCTCATCTCAGAGATATAGCGGCCGAAAGGTTGTGAATATGGCAACGAAGACGAGGATAACAGTCCGAATAATGTAAGTCATGTAAGTATTCATAATACCTCATCTCAGAGATATAGCGGCCGAAACGTTGTGAATATGGCAATGAAGATGAGGATAACAATTCGAATAATGTAAGTAATCATAATACATCATCTCAGAGATATAGACATATATAGAGAGATATAGACATAAAGCCTGTAGCGTACAACGGCCGAAACGTTGTGAATATGGCAATGAAGATGAGGATAACAGTTCGAATAATGTAAATAATGTAATTAAAGAGATGCAGATCTTTACAATGATGCTTAGAATATCACGGACATAGCATATGAGCAATGAGGAAGTAATAAGAAAAATGAAAAGAGAAGAAAACAAGAAAGACACAGTTGAAATATGAGGAAGACATAATGATGAAATATGGTTTTGATAATTTAACACTGACAGGATATACTGAAAGAAATAGTAGACAAAGGAAAATAGCTTTTAGCGTACCAAATGCATTTGCCTTAATGGATTGCAGCATAGGGACAAGAATGGATAGCAATAAATACAAACATAGCTAACAGCTAAAAAGGATAGAAATTTGTGGAGAGCCATGAAGTTTACGCGATTATCACTGCTCCTTGAAGCGAAGTTTGCTCTAAAACAGTCCCCCATACAGAATCTATTTGAAAATTCTGGAGTTATTCTTGTATACAACATGCCCAAGCCTCATGGGATGCTGAGAACACAGGATGGGGTATAGTGACTGAATGCAAGCTCTTTTGAACACTTCTGTATCCGGGACCCTATCTTGCCGTTTAAGTTTCCAAATATTTCTTAAACATCTCATGTGAAAGCTATTTAACCTCATCTTCTGACCAGCATACGAGGTCCACGTCTCACACCCCTAAAGGAGATTTGTGAGAACACATGTTTGGTAAATTAGAGTTTTGTTTTGTTATCCTAAGTCTATCACTTTCCCTTTGATCTTTACATAAAATTCTTGAATACAGCTATGGGCTTTCTTATTCTGCTTGTCAATTCTTCATCCATCGATAGGGTCGATGTTATAGTAGATCCCAAGGAAACAAACTTATCTACTGTTATCAGAGAGTCACCGCCAAGTTTTATCTCTGGCGGGGAAATTTGTCACTATTACCTCAGTTTTCTTGACGCTGATTGTCAACCTGAAGAGATCGCATACTTCCGCTTGACGATCGACCAGTCGTTGAAGTTCGATTTCACTGTACGCCGCCATCACAAAAATCATCAATGAAAAGTAATTCTCTAATCAACACTTCAGTCATTTCAACTTGAGAGATTTTAGATTGTAAAGAGATCAGTCGAATATAGTTTTCAGCTAAATTCTATCCTTGCTCCCATCAAAAGGATGTTGCAGGAGGCCAGCAAAATAAATAGCAACGAGATTAGGTACACGGACAACTGTTTAACGCCATTCCGGATCTTGAACGACTTCGATGTATTTCCATCGAATTGAATGCAAGCATTCATGAACCCCATAAAAAGAAATAACCCGCTTCAAAAGAAGAGGTGTGCAACTGATTTTTTCCAGTACCTTATACAAAGATTTCTAGCCCACAGTGTCAAATACTTTCGTCAGATCAACAAAAAGAATGAACAATGGTTTTCTTTGTTCGTCGGATTTTTCTCGCAGTTGGCGCAGTTTAGAGACAGAGTGATATAAGTCTATGAAGCTCACGCTTACGGGGGTTCGGGCACAAAACTATCTTGTTATTTTCCCAGCCAATGTGCTCAAGCCAGATGAAACATCGCGATCTTACGATGCGTTACATTGACTGTATGTCAGCTTTTCTGTATCCGGGACCCTATGTTTACATTTAATCTTTGAAATATTTCTTAAACATCTCATGGGAAAACTATTTAACCTTCTCTCCTGAACAGCATATAAGGTCCAAATCGCACTCCTGTAAAGAAGTGTTGAGAGGACGCATTATTATTTTTATATTTGACTAGCAGCATGGCCCGACGTTGCCCGTGCTTGATTCAAAAATCGTACGACTCATACAGCAATCGCTATCACTTGACTTAAAATATTTTTGCCCTTCCTTGCCTTTAAAGGAGTGCCCTTTGCCGTGCTGATGTTGCTACATGCCTTACTTCTTGCCTATCTCACACTGCGATTTTTTTTCTAAACACTATACTAAACATTAAATCTGTTACGAAAAAAGAACTAAACAAAATGAATACAAGACAATCAGCTTTAAAAAAAAAAGGACTCGTTACTGGAAAAACCGAATGAAAAAAGAATGTTAACAACAAATACTTTTTCACACCCAACACAGTTCTGCGGAATCAGAATCAACGTTGAGTTTAAGCAAGCGAATGAGCCAATTGGAGTAAAGTGCCATGCATATTTAATTTTTTCCCACTTGTGACGAATGCAGCTATCATTTTTTTTGCATGCTAGCCTGCTAGTTAAAAATCGTGTCAGTCAGCTGTTGGCTCTCACGCTGGCCAATAGAATCTTCCTGCTTATTCGTGACAGCCAGCTATAGGCTCTCACTCTGGCCAGTAGAAAATGGCCGCAAACTACATGAAAACTGCCGTAGAAGCATGAAAAAATCGATTACTTCCACTATCGATGGGATTTGGGAAATGCAAAGTCGGTCTTGGCCTTTTCGCTAACTTGGAGCATGTGCATGTAAATTTTGGTGCAAATCCGTCGAAAATTGCGGCCGTGCATTCGTTACACACACACACACACACTCACATCCTGCCTTTTATAGATAGAGGTATATTTTTGTTTAACCTCATCTCCGGCATAAATGTGAACATATGTTTTTACCGAAAGTGTCTTTTTCAGACAAGGACAAATGAACACGTCCAATATATAACAATGAAAAAGCAACTACAGACGTGTTTATATGTCAGTTTTGATTTTTTTTATGCCTCTCTGGGCCTGAAATGAGTCCAGTTGTCGATTCATACATCTCGTAGAGGTGCTAGTTACCGCTTGGCTATTTCGATGTGACTCGGTTTTTTAGTTAATATATTAAAAACAAATAAAAAAAGATGCCTGAAAATAAAATGTTTTTCCCAAAATAGTTGACAGGAGAGGGATTAATAATTTTTTTGGAATATTCAGGCAGGTAGAATAAAATAAATATATATATATTTTTTTTTTTTGTCAATGTCGACTGTCGAACTATTAAAACAGTGCTACTCATGTTTAAAACATTCAATGCCTGATGAGCCCTATTTTTGACAAAGATCACAGTAATAGAATACTCTGGAGTCATCCATTATGGGGCGTTTCCATCTTTTTTTAGTCTCAATGGCGCTCTGGACACTATTCTCCACATAACTCTTTGCTCCTGCAAAAAAAAAAAACAAAAAAAAGCAGCTCTCCACCTGACCTCAGTCCCGGGCAACTGCATCCCAGCTCGCCACATTTACAGACAATTCTATTGTGCCGATCTATGTCGCACACACATACATGCACAAATACAAATCACATACAACGCCAAATATTCATTGGTTAATTAATCACCACTACGTTATTATAGACAATTTACAAATCGCAGCAATGCAACAATTTTGTAATCGCTCTATTTTCATGTAGTCAGTTTTGTACAATTTTGGGAGAAACGGATCACTGAAGTTTTATTAAGTCTCCTCAAAAATCGCTCGCTGATTGGTCAATGCCAACCAATCAGATCGTCTGCTCGTGAAGAATAAGTTTTCCCGCACAGCGACCTGGAGCCGATAGTCACTTATATAAGCAAGAAATTTCTAACCCATTTAATGAGATTTCAGCTGCCAAACGAATCCACAACAGTTGAAACCATGCGCCAACCTTCTCACTCACACACACCACACACATGCTGAACATTCCTTATACACTCACATAATCTTTTCTTACACAGCAAAATCTTCTGAGAACAGTCATTATAAGAAACTCTCATAAACATTCTTCCAGTGAACTTTGGAATACTAAAAATACAATTAAAGAGAGATAACTCTTTTTTTCTACCATTTCTTACTTAAATGCATGTTTTACTTCACATCGTTGTTTGATATTGTACATCTTGTTAAATACATATTTTATGTGTAACAATGTCTTTTGCTTATCCTTTTCTGCGTCAGCTCTGTTTCCTAATCTAAAGTTAAATTAATGTGGTGAAGTCCGCCACATTTCATTGGTGACCCCGCCGTGATTTGGAAGGGCCACATTTCATTAGTGCCCCCGACGTGATTAGGAAAAGCCGACGTGATCACCGTCTACTATTTTATCAAAGTCCACATAAAAATTAGTTGGCTTGTATTTGTCCCGTAAAAGAATATTTCACTGCTACTCCGTTATGAAACATAAAATTTCGCCAGGGAACCTAGTAAGAGAATTGTGGGAAACATCCCGGAATCAGCATATCTACTTGGCGCGCAAAATGTTTTCGTCACCATATGCAAATACTCACGCAGCTCACCATGGCAGTCCCAGATAGTGACGGAGCTGCAGTGCTGGTCAACATTCCCGTCTTCAACACAATGAACGTTCTCGCAACTGAGCGCAGTTTTTCAAGCAAACCGTTTCTAAATCAAATGCAAGTTTTCTTTCACATCGTTGTTTGATATTGTACATCTTATTAAATACATATTCTATGTGTAACAATGTCTTTTGATTATCCTTTTCTGCGTCATCTCTGTTTCCTAATCTAAAGTTAAATTATTGTGGTGATGTCCGCCACACTATCATGGACATTTTACAGTGATCATTGAGCTAGGATGGCCAAAATTACGCATGCCCTTAGACAATTCCCCATACGGTATCTGTTTGGAATCTCTGGAGATATCCATGCACATAACATGCCTAAGCTAACTGAGAAGCCGAGCCCGCAGGAGAGGATATAGTGCCTGAATGCCATCTCTTTTGAGAATTTCTGTATCCTGGATTCAATCTTGCCATTTAAGTTTTAAAATATTTCTTAAACATCTCTGTGAGAACACCATTTAACCTCCTTTCCTGTCAACGTCTCACTCCACAGAAATATGCTCGTTACAAAATGCCTCAACATGTTGAGAAGCCACATCCAAAAATTTAACTTTTTCATAATTTTACTAGAAGGTTATGCATATAGACATATACTTGCACCAAAAGTCGAGGAACGAATGGTTATTTATTCTTAGTATAAATTTTAGTTCTAATGTTTTACATCGATTAAGGTTTATTATCACTAAGACTCACTGTAGGATATTAAAAAAAATGGACTCTTTTCTCGTTGATCGAGGACTATTTTTGATACTACTAAATCACGATGAATGGTACCAAATAACAGAAACCACATCACATGTATCAAGCTGCTCAGTTCTTAGAACCAAAATCAAGACAATCTACTCATGTCATTTGATTATAGTGGTGAAAGCTTGCGCAGAACCACCCACAGATTTTGGAAGAACCGAATACGAAGAACTGGTCACACTCTGCCACAAGGTCCTCCAATAGACACTCCCCAGCTTAAATTTAGAGATGTCTTTTTCCTCGATCGATTGTCATACGAAGCCCAGGGTAAATAGCAAGACAGAGCCAGTCTATCCTGCTATTTACACATAGCTGGGTAAAGATGAATTCCAATTCTTCCAGCATTTAAATCAAAGACAGGAACGTGACAAGAATGGTCTAAAAGATAAAAAAAAGGGATTCATCTTTCTATCAGGTCATCCCATAAGTTCTGTCCGGATTTTGAATAAAGAAAACAAGTGACCAAATGTTACATTTAATTACAGATTCAATCAACAATGCATTTTCCCTGATTATCTATGTCTTCCTTCCATCTATTAACAAGCTTACTAATTCCATTGCTGTAAAATTATTTTAGCTTTGATTCGAAGAACTCACAAATGTCAGTTTTAACCTCTTCCTGTGTTACAAAAGCTGTTTCTTCCAAATGATTCTGTAGGCTACGAAACAAATGGTAGTCTGAAGGAGCAAGATCGGGAGAATAAGGTGGATGAGGAATTTTCTCCCAACCAAGTTCTTCGATCTTTTGTGACGTGATTCTTGCTGTGTGGGGTCGCGCATTGTCTTGATGAAACATCACCTCTTTTCGATTCACTAGAGCAGGTCTTTTTTTCCTCAAAGCTTGGTTCAAATGCTCTAATCGCTGACTGTATATTTGAGCATTAATTGTTGCATTAGGTGGTACGAATTCAAAGTGGATTATTCCTTGGCGACCCCACCAGATTGAAAGAAGAACCTTTTGCCCATGAAGTTTCCTTCTCGGCTGTGGCTGGGGTCCTTCCCCTTTACCAACTCACTGTATACAGTGCTTAACATTTCGATAAAAGATCCATTTTTCGTCGCCAGTCACAAATTTATCCAAAAAAGGTGAAACAATTTGGCGAGAATGGAGTGAAGAGAAGATGTCAACCCGGAATTTGAGGTTGTTTTCAGACAATTCATGAGGCACCCATTTTCCAAGTTTAGGAACTTTTCCAAGTTATTGAAGACGATGAACAGTTATATAGTTTGAACTGAGAATCACTGCCAATTCCTCAACTGATACAACAGGATTTTCTTCAAGGGCTGCTTCAAGAAGCTTTTCATCAAACTCAACTGGACGTCCGGTTCAATCTTCATCTTCAAGGGTGAAATCTCCACCTCTGAATTTTGCAAACCATCTTCTGCAAGTTCTTTCATTCACACATTCCTCTCCATAAACTGAGTGAATGTTTCTAGTCGCTTCGGCTGCTGAGTTTCCTTTCTTGAACTCATAAATCATTGTGCCTCAAATGATTCTTGGGTACTTTCATGTTAGCAGGGTTTTGATCAAACAAAATTTAATTTTATTGTTCTCTGAAATAAAATTTGATCAGTTTAAATGCATCGAAACATAAAAATAATGTTTGGCTCTATTAGACATTATAAAATACTTTTTAAATTTCGTTCATTTTTACAGAAAGTTAAAATTCGGACAGAACTTATGGGATGACCTGATAGTTCCCTTGCTTCAAAGA
>CAHIKZ030000788.1:0-192500 GCA_903632075.3 Acanthosepion pharaonis | reverse complement strand
TATATATAATTATTTATATATTATATGCGCGGTATTTATTAGAAAGCGCTCAATATCAGAGGTAGAGCTAACATATTTGCTGGATTGATGTAAGTTTGTGACCTTGTGTTTCACGCTTTTGCGATCGTCAGTAACCAAATATATATATATATATATATATATATATATATATAGTTAAACCTAGAGAACCAGATAAATCTACCAAGGTTTCACCTAAGCGGATCGTCAGGAAAGGCTGGCTTCCCTGATGATCCGCTTAGGTGAAACCTTGGTAGGTTTGTCTGGCTCTCTAGGTTTAATTAGGTCTGGTCTACTTACTGTGTTGAGCACTTTATTTAGTTATTTTGCTTACTCGTATCGTTTTTTTTTTCTTTGGGCTTTGGACTTGCATGCTAGACGATTATTTTTGGCTAACGTACATGTTCTTGGTTCTTTCTTTTTTATATACCTTTTTTGTCCCCTTTGGTATTGGTTTGATTATTTGCAAATCAAGACACCGAAGTTTTCCGAATGAGTATAGTTTTTTATACTCATAAGAGTTATATTAATAATATATATATATATATATATATATATATATATATATATATATATATATAATTATTTATTTAAAATATGATTTCAACACGCTACATAAGAGGTCTCATGTTTCAAAAACAAGAGCCGAAAACTTCAATATAATTATTTGAATTAAATTGAATTAAAGTAAGCTCTGTTCCATCTTCAAAGCGAAATTTTTCTTGGAATCCAAGAAAAATATCGCTCTTGTTTTGAAACATGAGAAATCTTATGTAGCGTGTTGGAATCATATTTTAAATAAATAATTATATTTATGCTCTACTTTTTGTATCGAGCACTATTTTTTAAAAATAATAGCAAAAATACTAAAGAACTTTGGATTATTTACCTAACAAGTTTTTTCCTATATTTTATATATTTTCACACACACACACACACACACACACACACACACACACATATATATATATATATATAAAACTCGCATTTTCATTAATTTTCTTACACTAGGGAGGAAGATACACTGAGCACACTTGCATTTTAGCACTGAATGTGTTCAATCTGTTCTACTTTAGGAAATATTTCGGTTTTTTTTTTGGTTTTTTTATCACAACCGACTGTTTTTAACACTTCACTACCCCTTCCCAAGTCAGCTTGGGTCATAACCTGCCCTAATCACCGGAATATTTCTGACGCTAGGGAACTAAACTAAATTTAGATATATCCTGGTTTAAAGAATTAATAATGCTTTCTGCGAAAAGCTGTTTAATCAAAATAAATAAATAAATAAATAAAAATTAAAAAAATAAAACAATACTTTCAAAAACTATATTACTAACTTGAAGTTTTGCAGATGTCATCAGGCGTTTGTTACGTTCACTTTCGCATAAATAATCTTGAATTATATGAAACCATCTTATCTTTTTCCCGCTATGGGTTAAATAACAGCGCTCGCTTGCTCTGACTTTGTAAACAGTCTAATATAAGAAAACATTCTGATTTCAAATTCAATCGGAAGGGAAATTAGCTCCGTCAAGGCATTCTTTTTATATTTTTTTCTAATCGAGTTGACCCCAATCAAGAGAGTAAAGCCACTAAGACACAAGGGGTTACTGAGTGTGGAAGAATTATTATAACAGCAACATTAATAATGATACAAATTTTATGTTCAGTTTAGATGAATTCATGATAATGATAGGTTTCATTAATTTACTGTTCGACCGGCTAGATCCAGCCGTAAGTTCTATGCTAAGAGTTTCTTCTCTCGCACTTCTCGCTTGTGGAACTCCCTTCCGTCTCCATGCTTTCCAGTCAACTTTAATCTTCAAATATTTAAATGCAATGTCAATCGCTATCTACAGTCCTCCTGATTACTCTTTCCTCTTCCCGCTCATTATTAATGTTTCTGTTCCTAATTCTTCCACACCCAGTAACCCCTTGTGTCTTAGTGGCTTTATTGCCTTGCTTGTGGAACCTTCCGCCTCCATGCCTCCAATCTTCAAATTTTAAATACAATGCCAATCTTTAATCTTCATTAAATGTTTCTGTTCCAATTTAAATAGTAATGTCTTAATCGCTATCTACCGTCCTCCAATGATTATCTACTTTCCTCTTCCCGCTCATTATTAATGTTTCTGTTCCTAATTCTTCCACACCCAGTAACCCCTTGTGTCTTAGTGGCTTTATTGCCTTGCTTGTGGAACTCCCTTCCGCCTCCATGCTTTCCAGCCAACTTTAATCTTCAAATATTTAAATACAATGCCAATCGCTATCTACCGTCCTCCTGATTACTCTTTCCTCTTCCCGCTCATTATTAATGTTTCTGTTCCTAATTCTTCCACACCCAGTAATCCCTTATTTGCATCTCTTACTTCTGAAGCAATAAAAAATGGAATCAATACAAAACAAAATAATAATAAAAAAATGAATATAAAACTCGACATGATAGCGTGGTGCAATATCTGCAATGGAAAATATCCAACTTTTACGTGAAGGAAACTGCAAGACATTTGTATGAACATCACCCAGACTCAGTTACAAAGATAGGATCTGTAACAATTTTATGGGACTTAACAATACAAACAGACAAAAAAAAAATCAAAGCTAATCACCGAGACATCGTGATCAAAGACCACAAGAATAGAATGTGCTTTCTTTTGACATTGCAATCACTGCAGATTTTCATGTGTCTTGGAAGATCTTAAAAAAACAATCAAATTACAAGTCATCTTGAAGAGGGTATCTCAAAACTGTGGCACATGAGGACATCATTAATTCCAGTTGTAATTGGAGCACTCGGGTTGATTGGAAAAGTTTCCGATAGTTTCATGCCTTAAAGAAATAATAAAAAAAAAAGATTGTACCCACAAGTACAGCTCACATATTTCGATGGCCGTCCTGGGTATGACGATAAACTACATCCACGTCCTGGGTATGACGATAAACTACATCCGCATCTTGGGTAAGACGATAAACTACATCTGCGTCCTGGGTATGACGATAAACTACATCCGCATCTTGGGTAAGACGATAAACTACATCTGCGTCCTGGGTATGACGATAAACTACACCCGCGTCCAGGGTAAGACAATAAACTGCATCCGCTTCCTGGGTATGGCGATAAACTACACCCACGTCCAGGGTATGACGATAAGCTACATCCGCGTCCTGGGTATGACGATAAACTACATCAGCGTCCTGGGTATGACGATAAACTACACCCACGTTCTGGCTATGACGATAAACTATATCCGCGTCCTGGGTATGACGATAAACTACATTTGCGTAAGACGAAAAACTACGTCCAACAGCAAGGTCTCTGATCATGAGGTTTCGCAGAGCATGGAACCTCCTTTTAAGTGCTGGTGTTCCCAGGTCCACCCTGACCCGGTGTGGTAGCACCTGTTAGAGTCCCAGCTATGAACAAATATTTGACTCCCAAACTAGCGTCAACATTCTATGAAAGTGTAAAAATAGGTTTTAATATCAGAAATACTTTGTAAAAAATTATTACCAGCAATAAATTTTTGAAGAAAAATTATTAACAGTAAAACATTATTACTAGCAATACATTTTTGAAAAAATATATCACCAGTAATACATTTTTGATAAATATATATTATCAGCAATATATTTCTGAAAAAAAATATTATCAGTAAAATATTTTTTGAAAAAAAATTACCACCAATACATTTTCGAAAAAATATTGCCAGAAATAAAAATCTTGTCGGCATTAAATAACCCAGTGAAGATGATATGCCGTAAAACAAAACAAACCAAATCAATAGATAGATAGATAGATAGATAGATAGATAGATAGATAGATAGATAGATAGATAGATAATGAACGGATTGAGATAGATAGATAGATAGATAGATAGATAGATAGATAGATAGATAGATATTACCAGCAATAAAAATCTTGTCGACATTAAATAACCCATTGAAGTTGATATACCGTAAAACAAAACAAACCAAATCAATAGATAGATAGATAGATAGATAGATAGATAGATAGATAAAAAAATATTACCAGCAATAAAAATCTTGTCGACATTAAATAACCCATTGAAGTTGATCTACCGTAAAACAAAACAAACCAAATCAATAGATAGATAGATAGATAGATAGATAATGAACGGATTGAGATAGATAGATAGATAGATAGATAGATAGATAGATATTACCAGCAATAAAAATCTTGTCGACATTAAATAACCCATTGAAGATGATATGCCGTAAAACAAAACAAACCAAATCAATATCTACTTAGATAGATAAAAAAAATATTACCTGTAATAAAAATCTTATCGGTATTAAATAACCCATTGAGTTTGATATGCCGTAAAACAAAACAAACCAAAGCAAACAAACATTACGATGGCCTTCATCTATGTAAAATGTGTGTAATCTTAGTTGGGTTTTTTCCCCTAAAATAATTGTTTTAATAGAAAGTGTTGATGAACCAACAGAAAAACTGGCCGCTCGATCAATGAATGTCAAATGATTTTTTTTTTTTTCTTAGAATGGCTCCTATTACCTTTAGCATTAACGCCCCATTTTAAGAATTTTCTATCGCTGTCTACCCTCCTTTAATTATCAAACCAGACGCAAAACGTCAGCTGATACTTTGAAAAAAAAAAAAAAAAAAAAAATGAAACGTTAAAATAAACAAATTACGACTGCCAAGGAAGACGAAAAAATATAAAGGCTGAAGTTTGAAACTTGTCGAGGGAGGTGATATTTACCTTGGCAAGAATAAACAGATTGATAAAAAAAAATCTAGTGTAGTCAACACACCTGTGCACATATATTCCGTTCTCCGCAAGACGTTTTCTTATGAGTTAGCAGTCATAAGTAAGATTCTCACTGGGTGGCCCACTATAGTGATCACGTGACAAGAGAAGCTAACTCAAGAATGCCCCACGTTCCCAAGAACGACACGGTAAGCATGAACAGGTAAAAGGTAGAAACACAATTAACATCGTTTTTTTTTCTATAAGCCTATAATTAATACCAGATGTTTTAATATAGCATTTTTCCTATAATTAATATAGAATTTTTAGGAAATTTTAATTAATATTGGATTTTTATAAATGTATAATTATTTACGAATTTTTGGAAACATTACATTTATATCGGATTTTTTATAAACCAATAATTAATAGCAGATTTTTAATATTGCATTTTTAAACCTATAATTAATACAGATTTTTAGAAAATTTTAATTAATATTGGATTTTTTTTAAATGTATAACTATTTACGAATTTTTGGAAACATTAAACTTATATCGAATTTTTTATAAACCTATAATTAACAACAGATTTTTTAATATTGAATTATTTTAAACCAATAATTAATGTGCAATTTTTTAGAAATTTTAATATTGGATTTTTTATAAGTGTATAATTATTTCCGGATTTTTGGAAACATTGAATTTATATCGGATTTTTTTTAAACCTATAATTAATAACAGATTCTTTATTAATGCATTTTTTAAACCAATAATTAATATGCAATTTTTAAGAAATTTTAACATTGGATTTTTTATAAGTGTATAATTATTTCCGGATTTTTGGAAATATTAAATTTATATGGGATTTTTTATAAACCTATAATTAATAACAGATTTTTTAATATTGCATTTTTTTAAAACCAATAATTAATATGCAATTTTTAAGAAATTTTAATATTGGATTTTTTATAAGTGTACAATTACTTCCGGATTTTTGGAAACATTAAATTCATATGGGATTTTTTATAAACCTATAATTGATAACAGATTTTTTAATATTGACTTTTTCTAAACCAATAATTAATATGAAATTTTTAAGAAATTTTAATATTGGATTTTTTATAAGTGTATAATTATTTCCTGATTTTTGAAAACATTAAATTTATATCGGATTTTTTATAAACCTATAATTAACACCAATTTTTTTTTTTATTTGATTTTTTATATGTTATCGAATTTTTAGAAAAATTGTTATTAATATTGGATTTTTTTACAAATGTATAATAAGTCTCGGATTTTTTTGAAAAATGTAATTAATAAATGATTTTTATGAACAATATGTATTAATATTGGCCTTTAAAAGCAGAACTTGTTTTTTTTTATAATAAATCCCCCCCACCTTCACCAGCAAGTCGAAATTGTTACTAAGACTCAAGCGGCTTCTGGAAACCACCTGTTCAAAAACACGGGGAGGTGTATGAGTCGGGCGGTAGGCGAACTTATCTACTCCTAATAAAGGAAAAAAAAATAATAAAATAAAATTTCAGTTTATCCAGAGAGGTTAGAGGTATAGATATACATTAGGCGTTAAAAGAATGCAGAAACTCAATCCTAAACAAGAAACATGAGATAAACCTCGACACCTTTTCAAAAACCGGGAAGGAGTCATAACCGGGCGATAGGCGAACCTATCTAATTAAATCTGGGTTTTTAGAAACATTTCGTGAATAACTAATATCATATTTTTATTTACATTTATTCACAAGCAGACTATTATCCTCATAAATCATATATCTTTTTTTTTTATCATGTCACTATGACGTAGGGCTTTAATGAATGTCAAAGAAAAAAAGAAGACATTATTAATGAGCGAGAACAATAAAAGAACAAGAATTAAAACGTCAGAAGATAACGATTGACATTGCATTTAAGTTTTTGAAGATCAAAGGCAATAAAGCCACTACGACGCAAGGGAGTTAATGAGTGTTAGAGAATGAGAAAAACTACTATTAAGGAGAGAAGACAATAAAAGAACAAGAATTAAGAAGACAGAAGATAACGATTGACATTGCATTTAAATATTTGAAGATCAAGGGCAATAAAGCCACTACGACGCAAGAGGTTACTGAGTGTTAGAGAATATGAGAAAAACTACTATTAAGGAGAGAAAACAATAAAAGAACAAGAATTAAGAAGACAGAAGATAACGATTGACATTGCATTTAAATTTTTGAAGATCAAAGGCAATAAAGCCACTACGACGCAAGGGAGTTAATGAGTGTTAGAGAATATGAGAAAAACTACTATTAAGGAGAGAAGACAATAAAAGAACAAGAATTAAAAAGTCAGAAGATAACGATTGACATTGCATTTAAATTTTTGAAGATCAAAGGCGATAAAGGCACTACGACGCAAGAGGTTACTGAGTGTTAGAGAATGAGAAAAACTAGTATTACGGAGAGAAGACAATAAAAGAACAAGAATTAAAAAGTCAGAAGATAACAATTGACATTGCATTTAAATTTTTGAAGAACAAAGGGAATAAAGCCACTCGGATGGAAGGGGGTTACTGAATGTTAGAGATTATGAGAAAAACTACTATTAAGGAGAGAAAACAATAAAAGAACAAGAATCAAGAAGACATAAGATAACGATTCACATCGCATTTAAATTTTTGAAGATCAAAATTTACTCGAAAGCAAGAAACTGGAAGAAAGTTCCAGTGAAGAACCTGTTAGCATAGAACTTCCGGTTACATCTAGATATTCCAACTGTAAAATGATGAGACCTAACTTACAATCTAGTACTGTGCTTACATTCATGAATCTAGTTACCATAGAAGAAAGTAATATTTATTTTGTGCATAATATTTATTTTGCATATAATGCAAAAATGTGGCACAAGGCCAAGAAGGCGGCGAAGAAAGGCGCTCTTCATCTGTCTTATTATTAAACTTAGCTAACCACAATTACTGACACAAAACACTAAATCAAACACATTCTTACTTACCATTTATCTACAGCCAACCGAATACTTCAGAGCCTCCATGTAATCCTAACTTGTCTCCATATGTACAGTTTGTTTGGCGGTGGGCAATAAAAATTACATTTAAAAATGAAACCCCAATCAATATTTACAATGGTTACAATTTTTATACAAGAAAGTAAACTAAGTAGCGTTACCATAGAGACAAGTAATATTTATTTTGCGTAATACAAAAAAATATGGCAAAAAGCCAAAACGGGGGTGAGGTAAGGGGTGGTTTTCAATTTATCTTATCTTAAACTTAGCTAGCACTAATCACTGACGTAAACATACTACAGTATTAGTTACACTAAAACAACATATTCTTACTTATTTCTTATTACAGTCACCATAATACCACAGAATCTCTATAACGACCTAACTTGTTCCCATATGTAAAATTTGTTTTTGGAGATGGGGAATAAAAACAACTTTTGAAAATGAAACTCCGATGAATATTTACAATGACAATTTTTAGACAAAAAACCAAAGCCAAGACAGTCACTATAAAAGAAAGTTCGCGAGAGCAATTACCATGAAAGTATTTTAAGAAAATACAAGAAAAATATTTCTATAATAGTAATTTTAAAAAAAATGTATATTAATATCAGATTTGTATGAATACTGGATTTTTAAGAACCTAAAATTAGTACATGAATTTTATAATTATTTTTATTGTAGCAACCAATTTTAGGGTGGATTAAAAAGACGGGAACGAGATACACACTAGGTGCCCCAATGCAGTGGCAATTCATCGTTTCATTGGTTGATTTACTCTTTACGGTTTATCAACCTCTTGCAGAAAATATTTTGGGATTGTAAGAAATTTTTGGGAGATAATAATGATTTACTGATAGAAGTTTTGCTAATTAACCCATAGCTGTGGGAAGAGGAGGTGGATTCATACCTTTCCTAAGTCTATATACGCGTCTGTGAATTAAACGAACCCGTCCTGAACTGGAAATCGGCCCTTCGATTTCCAATTCTACCACTCGCGCACCCAAGCATACAGGACCTTGTATTGCCAAGCAGTCATCTATCTTGGTACTGATCTGGCACAACGTTGCTTAACTTTCCCGGTGATCGCAGGGGAACAGGTGTTTCAACGTGATACGGCCGTAAGCCTATTTGTCAGGTTAACATAATTTTTTTAAAAAGCGATTCTATCAGACAAAACGTGTTAGATTTATCTTCCCAGTTTGACATCCCCTGCTGTCTGCAGTCAGACTAAGAAGTTTTTTAGTCAATAACTTGTTCCCCACCCCTGCAACTGTCCTATATTCTAGGAACCAGTCTGTTACTAATTATTTTATTTTATTTCCGTCTCATAACAACAAAGAAATTTATTTTCATTCGAAGATTAATTCTTCATTCACGTCATTTTTTTAACGTTTGTTTTGGTTTCTTTGTTTTGCTAGGTAGACAACGTATACACACACACACACACACATATATATATATATATATGTATATATATATATATGTATATATATATATGTATATATAAATATATATATTTAAGACATTTTTATGTTTATACATTCTTTTTATAGATACAAATATTTAAGTAAATGCTCTGTTTATAACAGTATTAACAACATTTACCGGCCTGAATGTCCGAGAAATTTTCATAAAAAATATAGGTCCCCTGACAGGAATCGAACCTGTATCCTAAACAGAATCGTCATATAGCCCGTGGGACATTGAGCCACAGAGGAGCGTAGATTTTACCGTTTTTAAACTACAATTCTCCATGATTTTTCACACACACTCACACTCACACACACACACACACACACACACACACACACACACACACATATATATATATATATATATATATATATTAGCATATTTTCATTCAAGCGAAAACTTAAAATTCTGAAAGCACTTTATATAAGAGTATTGTGGCCAAAAATAAATCGATCCAACTATGAGTATAACAACAATGTCCTTAAATGTTTGTAGCAGTAAAATATCATTAGCCTGATGTGCTTTTACCGATTTGGCCACAGAGGAGCGTTTCAGTTAGCAAGGTCGATTTTACTGTTTTTAAACTACATTTTTTCATGATTTTCTCACGTACATTCATATCAGCTCGATGCGTATGCAAATGTAATCAATTAACGTCACACATTATGAAATGGTCTAAGTCCGACAATTATTTTTTATGTTTATATATTCTTTTTATAGATACAAATATTTAAGTAAATGCTCTGTTTATAATAAACACTATTAAACAACATTTACCGGCCTGAATGTCCGAGAAATTTCCACAGAAAATATTCGTCCTCTGACAGGAATCTAACCTGTATCCTATACGGAACCGTCATATAGCCTGACGTGCCTTAACCGATTGGGCCACAGAGGAGCGTTCGGTTAGCAAGGTCGATTTTACTGTCTTTAAACTACAATCTTCCATGATTCTCTCACGTACATTCATATGTGCTCATGGCGTATCCTAATGTAAACACACATTATTATTTATTATAAACAGAGCATTTACTTAAATATTTGTATGTAGAGTGTTCTAGTTCCACGTGCCATGTCTAATGGATGTCAGTTATCTCCTGTTAATTCCCCTCTCCAAGTTCTCCATTGCCCTAACCAGGTACTGAACTCACACTCTTTCGGTCCTGTCACTGGATCTAACTAACGCCTTTATCCACTTCGCCATGAGTCCCTGAGGACGATACCCGGTTAAGGCAGTGGAGAAATTGGAGAGGAGAATTAACATGAGATAACTGACAACTGACACCCATTAAACATGGCAGGTGGGACTAGAACAGTGTACCCCAGTGAGCGAAATAAAGGGTTCAGTTCAACATTCCAACCACCTGAAGAAGGCCGGAGCGTACAAAGGCCGAAATGTTGTAATAAATATGGCGACAAAGATGAGGACAATAGTCCGAATAATGTAAATAGTGTACCTAATACCTCATCTCAGAAATATAGACAGATACTGAAGGGCCGGAACGTTGTAATAAATATGGTGACAAAGATGAGGACAATAGTCCGAATAATGTAAATAGTGTACATAATACCTCATCTCAGAAATATAGACAGATAGTGAAAGGCCGAAACGTTGTAATAAATATGGCGACCAAGATGAGGACAATAGTCCGAATAATGTAAATAGTGTACAATGGAGTTAGTTCGATTCAATGACATGCAGCTATTTGTAAATAGCAGGAAAGACTGGGCCCTATAGCCTTCGGTGCCAACCGTTCTAGCAGGAAAAATCTGAATTTAAAACCTGAAAAAGTATCCTTTGAAGTACCTTGTGTCATACTACATGCACCAGTTCTCTGTATTCGAAGGGTGTGGTGGTGCACAAGCCTTTAGGACAATTATCAATGATCACTTATCGGGAAGTCTGGCTCTTGCTTCTAAGTAATCAGCTACTGGACGTTGGGAAACAATATATAAACAGATTATTACTGCCACACCAGGATAAAATTAACAAAGGGATCATATTTTATTCATAAAAAAGGACACGAATGTATCACAGCTATTAAAATTTTAGGTACATTTTGGGCGACACATCTTCAGAAAAAATAACATCGTCTGCAAGTAAATCTAAGTGGTTGAAAAAAATATTTTCAACAACTGGTGTTAAAATATGCCAAAAATTGGGAGAGAGAGAAAAACCCATCGTCCTTCATATATATATATATATATATATATATATATATATATATATATATATATATATATATCATCATGGCTGGTTTATTCTTGATGTTATCGGGGTGGAGTGGGGGCGTCATCGTTGGAAAGTGGCTGAAAACTATACCACGAGTTGTCCCAAGCCCTGTTAGCACGAAGTCACAAGTCATCGTGACCGAGGTTTTGAGTGTGCTGGCCTTGTACAGATTGTTGATCACGCTAGATAACACGCTCTTTCCCAGAAACTGTAACTAAGGTCTGCTCAGCATAGTTGCAGTATAAACCACGGGTTGGCTCTGTGGGTGTTGGACATACACAAATGTGCCCGAGTAGGTGTCTGCAATAGGGATTGGCAATCTGCCGTAATAGACGGGTATCCACGAATACGAGTAGCCAGTTATTATATATATATATATATATATATATATATATATATATATATATATATATTGTAGAGATCATTGTTTGGACATGTATTACTAAGTATAACAGCCAAAGAATATGTATTATGTTTCATCAGGAGCCGTTGCAAGCCTCGTATGTTGGCTTTAATTTTAGGAGAAAATGAAAACAGAATCTTTCCAAAGATTTACTGGAATAATGAGAAATGCCTTCCAAATGCTAAGGAAAGTATTAAGAAACAGAAAAAAAAGACTTCGCTAAAAACAAAGAACATGCTACTGGAATGTAAAAGAATGTTAGTTTTCCTATATGGCAGTGACTGCTAGACAAATCTCCTAGCAGGTGAAGAGGAAACTTGAAGCAACAGAAATGCTGTTCTACAGAAGGATGATGAGAATACAATGGGCCGAGCAACGATGCATTGATTTTACTATAGGAGAGCATTGCAAATGAATAGAAAAATGATTGTCAGTAGTCAGGAATGAATGCAAGCATTACTGATAGAATGGGGCTATTATATGTATAATGGAAATGCATTGCTAATGATTTTACTATAGGAATGCATTGCAAATGAGGAAGAAAGGGATTGTCAATGGTCAGGAATAAAGGCAAGTGTTATTGATAGAATAGGGCTATTATATGTATAATGAAAATGCATTGCTAATGATTTTACTATAGGAATGCATTGCAAATGAGGAAGAAAGGGATTGTCAGTGGTCAGGAATGAATGCAAGCATTACTGATAGAATGGGGCTATTATATGTATAATGGAAATGCATTGCTAATGATTTTACTATAGGAATGCATTGCAAATGAGGAAGAAAGGGATTGTCAGAGGTCAGGAATGAATGCAAGCATTACTGATAGAATAGGGCTATTATATGTATAATGAAAATGCATTGCTAATGATTTTACTATAGGAATGCATTGTAAATGAGGAAGAAAGGGATTGTCAGTGGTCAGGAATGAATGCAAGCATTACTGACAGAATAGGGCTATTATATGTATAATGGAAATGCTTTGCTATTTTATTATAGGAATGCATTGCATATGAGGAAGAAAGGGATTGTCAGTGGTCAGGAATGAATGCAGCCGCTACAAAATCGGTTTCCTTTGTGTATATATAATATACATTTTTGAAAATCTATTCTGCAAAGGGAATTACTTTTCTTTAATTTTTCTTCGGAAATATCTTTGTTATTTAAACATTTCTTTTTTTTTTTTTACTTCCTTATCTCTATTCTCTCTCTCTCCCTCTCATTCCCTCTGTCTTTTTAATATCTCTTTCTCTCATCCCTCCATCTCTACCTCTCCCTCTGTCTCACTCTTTCAATTTTTTTTCATCAGTTTTTCATTCTTTTTTTTTAAGAAATTGTTACATACTTCGTTCTTTGCTTGTTCTCCTTGGATTTATTCATACAATGCCATTACCTTCTGTCTTTCAAAATAGTTCCTCGTTTTTTTTTTATCTCATCACACTAATTAATAATTCTCGCACCTTTAAACGAAAAAAAAAAACCTTCGCTAGATTTCAGTTTTCCTGCGTTCGTTGTGCACAGAAAGAATCATCGCCTTGAAGTGATTAAACGAATTCATCTCACTTGCTGGCGGCGATGTTCCGCTAAGCACCCAACATTCTTATTTCGAAAGATCAACCCTGGTTTCATAATTGGATTAAAAAAAAATGTTCTTGCTTAATACATTGTTAAAGAATATGAAATATGAGAGAAATTCTTTTTGTGTGACAACAAGAAATCTTTTTAGTTGACTTAGCTATGCACTGAGAAGTAGCCATTAAAGAATTTCACCTGTTGAAGAACAGTATCTTTATCATTGTTGTTTTGATTGCAGTTTTAAAAGGCTTTGCCATCCGCCTGTTTGTTTATTCGTTTTTTTTCTTTTTCTTTATTGACTTTTTCTTTATTTTCTATTCAAGTTTTTTATCTTCTTCTTCTTCTTCTTCTTCTTCTTCTTCTTCTTCTTCTTCTTCTTCTTCTTCCCCCTCCTCCTCTTTTTCATTATTTTCTTATATCTTGAGTTTCATGTTTGTGCTTACAATCTTTCTTCTTTTTCTACTGCTTCTTCTTTCTTCTTCTTCTCTTTCTTCTTCTTCTTCTTCTTCTTCTTCTTTCTTCTTCTTCTTCTCTTTCTTCTTCTTCTTCTTCTTCTTCTTTCTTCTTCTTCTTTTCTTCTTCTTCTTCTTCTTTCTTCTTCTTCTTTTCTTCTGTTCTTCTTTCTTCTTCTTCTTTTTTCTTCTTCTTCTTCTTTTTTTTTCTTCTTTCAGCTTTATTTTTCTTCGTTTTTTTCATTTTTGATTATTTTTTTTTTCTTTTCTTTCTTCTTTTTTTCTTCGTGTTTTTCGTTCTTCTTTTCTTTTGTTAATATTTTCTTTTTTTTCCCTTTTTGTTCTTCTTTTCTTCTTCTTCTTTTCTTCTTCTTCTTCTTTTTCTTCTTCTTCTTTTCTTTTCTTCTTTTCTTCTGCTTCTTTTTTCTTTTTGTTTTTTTCTTTATTCTTTTTTTCTTTCTTTCTTTCTTCTTTTTCTTCTTCGTGTTTTTCGTTACTTCCTAATTTCCTTCTTTTTGATGTTAATATTATTAGTCATCTTCGATTGAATTTTTCCCTTTTTGTCTACCTCTTCTTCTTCTTTTTCTTCTTCTTCCTCCTTCTCCTCCTCTTCTTCTTCCTCCTTCTCCTCCTCTTCTTCTTCTCCTCCTTCTTCTTCTTCTTTCTCTCTTCTTCTTCTTCTTTTCCTCCTTCTCCTCCCCTCTTCTTCTTCTTCCTCCTTCTCCTCCTCTTCTTCTTCTTCCTCCTTCTCCTCCTCTTCTTCTTCCTCCTTCTCCTCCTCTTCTTCTTCTTCCTCCTCCTTCTTCTCCTCTTCTTCTTCTTCCTCCTTCTCCTCCTCTTCTTCTTCTTTCTCCTTTTCCTCCTCTTCTTCTTCTTCCTCCTTCTCCTCCTCTTCTTCTTCTTCCTCCTTCTTCTCCTCTTCTTCTTCTTCCTCCTTCTTCCTCCTTCTTCTTCTTCCTCCTTCTCCTCTTCTTCTTCTTCCTCCTCCTCCTCCTCTTCTTCTTCCCGCCTTCTTCTCCTCTTCTTCTTCTTCCTCCTTCTCCTCCTCTTCTTCTTCTTCCTCCTTCTCCTCCTCTTCTTCTTCTTCCTCCTTCTCCTCCTCTTCTTCTTCTTCCTCCTTCTCCTCCTCTTCTTCTTCTTCCTTTCTCCTTCTTCTTCCCTTTCTCCTTCTTCTTCTTCTCTTCCTCCTTCTCCTCCTTCTTCTTCTTCTTCTCCTTCTTCCTCCTCTTCTTCCTCTTCCTCCTCCTCTTCTCCTCTTCTTCTTCTTCCTCCTTCTCCTCCTCTTCTTCTTCTTCCTCCTTCTCCTTCTCTTCTTCTTCTTCCTCCTTCTCCTCCTTATATCTTAGGTTACATGTTTTTCTTTACAATATCTTTCTTCTTATTATTTTTCTTTCTTCTTCTTCTTCTTCTTCTTTGTTTATCCCTTTTTCATGTTTTTTCTTTATCATCTCTTTCTTCTTCTTCTCCATCTTCTTCTAACTCCTCCGCTTTCTTCTCCTCCTCCTCCTTCTTCTTCTTCTTCTTATTATTATTTTCAATTTAAATGTTTCTTATTTATATTCCTCATCTGCACCTTCTTTATCTTCTTCTTCGTCTTTTTCATCATATTGTATTTTATATTTCTCTTTATCTATTTCTTTATCGCCTCCCCCTCCTTCTTCCTTCTTTTCTTCTTCTTTTACTACTACCACTATTACTAATATTACTACTACTACTACTACTACATTAGGAACAAAAAGAGATTGGCATCTCCAAACAGCAATCAAACAAGCACAAGAAAATGTTGCCAAAAAAAGACAATATCTTCACGCCATTCGTTGTCTCATCTTTTCCCAGAAGATCCCAACCTCCCCAAGTATTGTCACAAGATCCTTATCTTCGCTTCGGGCAGCATTGGTTGATATTTCATTTGAGATCTTTATCTAGTCAATTCTTCAAAGTTCATTTTCAAGACAATCAGGTGCTGACCAGATAAACTTTCTGTCTTTGTCTTAAATTCTGAGATAAATTGGTATTTTTTTTTAAGAATAAGTCCAACAAACCACATCAACATTCCTGCGATAATTGATTCCAAGAAAACATCTGAAATTGTAACGTCCCCAAAACAATGCTGCTCAGATTTAATCGTAAAAGATGCCCCTTTTTGCCTGCCATCATCCTATGGCTGATGCTAATCCCCAGGAGAGTAACTCGTTGCACCTTCATTGGCTAACGCTTTCCACTAACAGGAAGTAGAAAGAATATATTATTAGGTTGGTGCAAAAATAATGACGTAATAATGTCGTTTTTTGACGTATTTTTTTAACGTCAGAAAACGACATTATTACATCATTATTTTTGCACCAACCTAATATATCAGCTGTCAGGTTAGCTGCTGGGAAAGTTCCTTCACCGTTGCTGCACAATCTTTCTCGCCAGAATCTCTTTTGCATCTTCATAATTCTATCATTCAAGCAGGAATTAAATATTTCAGGGAGCGGGAAAAGATACGAAAACTATAAAGAAACAGAAAATTCCTTACCATTTATAGGAAGTACAATTAAAAAGAAGATGCAGATCGAATTGAAGAACTGTCGCATTTAGAGCTTTTATATATATATATATATATATATATATATATATAGAGAGAGAGAGAGAGAAGTCTACTGAACAGAATAATGAAATGAAGGTTGTTAATGAATGATGATACTTAGGACAAGAACAACACATATAACATTCGCCAGCGGCGCGTAGAAGTAGTAGTCAGCTACTAGAAGTGAGTCAAGTGAATTCCTCAATGAATCTCCAACTGCAGGATATCTACCAACCGCCCCACGCGGTCAGATGTGGCACAAGGCTGTTTTTAATATGGGGTATCCGAGCCCGTAAATTTCTCCATAGGCCCCGTATAAAACGGTGGCCATGCAGCTGTTTCCCGAGACTCTGCCCTTCGACATAGCCATCTCTGGGGATCCTCTCTGCCCGGAAGCATAGAGTTTGACCAGCACAGCTGGAAACAAATCTCTAACTGCAAACCAATATACAGTATATACTACTGTATATATGTGAATGGGGTTATACCCATTATCGTCCATAAGCATGTTACAACAATATGAAGCTAAAAATTTTAGGTCTTGATATTTAGAATTAACCAATGATTTACTAGTTAGTCCTGGATATGGCGATAAACTAGAGCCTACAGTAAGGCCTCTGATCGAGTGATTGGGAGTTTTCAGCAGCGTAATTGCTGCTGTTCCCCGTTCTATCTTAACCCCGGGGTGCTACCACCTGTTAGGATCCCTGATATGGGTATATATTGAACCCCGCAAACATAAACATTATGAAACTATAAAAAAATATATTTTTATGACATTTGGTGGCCGTTAATAATTAAATATAACTCAAGTCTTCAATGTTAAGATTAAACAGTATTTAATTACAACTGCAAATAAATACTTAACAAGAACAAAGAAGGAAAAGTCAACCAAAATTAATTAATCATTTCAGTGAATACCTTGTTAGTAGCGCGTCTAGGCTTAACGTCCGGTAAATCCTAAATCCACACAACAATTCACAATAATTCAACTGGATAGTTCCACTCAATAGTCACTTAATACTCACTGCAGTCAGCAGCCTGACACAGCTATTTATACACCTGGAAGAAAACATATATTCATAAGTCCAGAGTGTCACGCTCGAACCTCGGTATCGGGAATTATTCATTTTCTTCCTATAAAGACACATTTTTTTACATTATTCGGACTATTGTCCTCATCTTTATCGCCATATTTATTACAACGTTTCGGCCGTTGTACGCTGCGGCCTTCTTCAGGTGGTTGGAATGTCGAACTGAACCCTTTATTTCTCTCACTGGGGTCGACTGTTCTAGTTCCACGTGCCATGTTTAATGGATGTCACTTATCTGTTATCTCCTGTTTATTCCCTTCTCCAAGTTCTCCACTGCCTTAACCGGGTATTGAACTCATGCTCTTTGGGTCCTGTCACTGGATCTAACCAACGCCTTTATCCACTGTGCCATGTGTCCTTGATATAGACAAACACATTCTTATAGTAAAAATGCCAGCGATACATTTTTTATATTAATTCCTAACAATACGTACAAACTAACAGATTGTAGCGACTTCAAACAAATCTATTTAAAATAATGCTAAACAACCAACATGAAAGAACACTTTCATGGCATTAAGTCATATAATAATCTTCGTGTAGGCAAATGGTATGCAAACAGACAATCACCAGTATGAGGAGATGAAAATAGAGGGTCCTGACTATCCGGGTAATCATCCTTTCTTCATATTCCCTTTCTTCCACCCGTTAGGGGCGGTGGCGAACATGTCTGGGAAGACCCAGCCTACTACTGAATAGTTGTGAGCAGGAGTCGCAGGGGAGTGTAGGTGGTGGACGCAGCTGGGCGAGTCCGGCTGCCCTGACAGCACGTCGCATATCCGCTCCCTGTTCACGGGAAAGTTTCAGTAGTCCCAGACCCACCCCGGAGGCCGATTTGAGGCAACGGGTTTCCCAAGTCGATGTTGGCCTTGTGTCAGGGATGTCTTCAAACGGTCTTGAAGCGTTGTTTTTGCACCCCCGACACAAAAGGCATAACCTCTGGT
This sequence comes from Acanthosepion pharaonis, assembly GCA_903632075.3. NCBI lineage: Eukaryota > Metazoa > Mollusca > Cephalopoda > Sepiida > Sepiidae > Acanthosepion > Acanthosepion pharaonis. The sequence goes on along the minus strand of CAHIKZ030000788.1, from coordinate 173,976 downwards.
CGCATATTGGGCACGTTGCCCGCCTAGCGGAGGCGATATTGAAGGATGGTAGCATCGGTGCTGGGGAGCGTTGGAATTTTGGGTACCTTATAGTACTAGTGAGACATTTTATAGTTCACCAATAGAAGGGTTAGCCAATCAGAAGGCTCAAAATATTCAATGCGACGTGTATAAAGGCAGTCATTTTTTTTCCGAATATTCACTGCCAACCTCTGATATCGAAGTCTGAAGAATTACTGAACAGCTGCTGGTGGTATTGGCGATAGAATCAGATCCAGTATTCTGACTTGTGAGTATTAATCTTTAACATTGTTTTATTGAACAGATTACGTACTGCGCTGTATTCTATATTCATAGACTTGGCGAACATGGTCAACATGGGGGAAGTGTCCGAGAGAGGGCCACGCTGTTGGAAATATGGTCATCGCAACTGATGTGAAGGCTCTGAGACTTTACCATACACACAGAACGCATGTTCTTTTTATCTGCCGTGTCCTTTCAGGACGTAGGCGATCATAGCTCTCCACTTCCTCCTATCCCTTGTAACTCTCAATAAGTTTCGTCCCACTGCCACCTCGCCTAGACCACACTTCTATCATCCACTTGTCTAAGCCCTGCTATTTACCCATAGCTGGGGGAGAAGAGGATGATTTATACCTTGCCCAAGGGTATTAGTACGTATGCGAATGTAATTCTGCGATTTCGCAATCCGAGCCGCTACCCATTTCTACAGCGTGACTCGTGATAAAAAATAGACAATAATAGGCACGTCAAACGGTAATACAAAGCTATTCTACTAAATGCAAAAAGTTTGAAAATAAATCGAATTTTTTTTTATGTGCCGTTTCCCTTCAGGACGTAGGTGATCCTGGCTCTCCACTTCTCCATATCCCTTGTTGCTCTCAATAAGTTTCGTCTCTGTGCCCCCTCACCAGACCACGTTCTGTTATCCACTTGCTTAAGCCTGCCAGATATGCCATGCGTAGCCTTTCTTTGTCTCTCTTTCCGTCTATTCGACCTGTGAGTGTCAGATTCTCCAAGCCCCTTTTCTTATTACGTATCCCGGAAATTTCATGCGCTTCTTCCTGATGTTACGCATAAGCTTCCTCCTTGTTTGCGTCCGATGCAAGACCACGGTCGCTCCATGATATCCTTAGCATCTTTCTGTAGAACCACATCTCCGCCGCTTCGATTCTCTTCTTCATCTTTGAGGGGGACAGTCCAACATTCGCAACCGTATAGGAGGACAGGTGTCACGCAGTAGCTCAGTATTCTTTTCTTTGTTACCAAAGAAATCCTCCTGTCTCGCACAGCTTTTGAAATGCAAAGTCAGCTTAGAAATACGTCGTATATGGTAAAGTTTTGGGGTTTTTTTTTAGTACAGCTTTAGTAAACATCTGTTATTCATTTTTAGGTCATTCTATCAAGCAATAAAAAAGAATGAGAAAATATCAGTCAGTTATGTGTCATGCGTGATACACGCTTAGACGATCATGTATCGTTCGATATATGACTGACGAGGAAGATATTTTCCTGCAGTAGGTTGCCATTTCTTTCTGCGGTAGTCCAGTTGCCATCCAAGGCTATAGAACCAGGTCCGCCTTGTTATTTACCCATAGCTGGGGGAAAAAGAAGAGGATTCATACCTTCCTAAGGGTATTAGCATGTAAGTGAATGTAATGGATTCAACTGGAATTCGAACTAGGCTCTCCGATTTCTCAATCTAAGCCGCTATACATTACTCCTTTTTCCCGCAGTAGGTTGCCATTTCTTTCTGCGGTAGACCAGTTGCCATCTAAGGCTATAGAATGTTAGACATTTTCATGACGGTCGTCTTCGAGTATAGAATCCAGAGGTTGGCAGTGAATATTTCGGAGACAGTAAGAAAGCGTAGTGCAGGTTCGCAGTGGATATCGCAGCAAGCTAGCAGAGCGTAGTTCTTCCGTCTGTCCTGTTCGCTGGACAAGTTGCCTCTGGTCATTCCAGTAGCAAAACAAAGATGGCCGCCTTTATACACGACGGATACAGTGTTGGGCGGCTTCTGATTGGTCAACCTTTTTTTGGTCGACTATAAAGGGAAATAAGTCATTTTGACTCGCTCACTAGTTATATACGGTATATACCCAAAAAACCGTAACATAGAACCTGGTCTGCCCTGCTATTTACCCATAGCTGGGGGGGGGGGTAGAAGAGGATGATTTATACATTTCCCAAGGGTATTAGTACGTATGCGAATGTAATTCTCCGATTTCGCTATCCGAACCGCTACCCATTTCTACACCGTGCCACGTAAGAAAAAAAAATAGACAGACAGTAACAGACACGTCAAACGGTAATGCAAAGCTATTCTACTAAATGAGAAAAAGTTTGAAAATAAATCGAAATTTTTTATGTGCCGTGTCTCTTCAGGACGTGGGCGAGCATGGCTCTCCACTTCTCTCTATCCCTTGTAGCTCTCAATAAGTTTCGTCTCTCTGCCCCCTCCCCAGACCACTGTCATCCACCAGCTATGTCATGCGCTGCTATTCCTTGTCTCTCTTTCTCTCCGTCTATTCGACCTGTGAGTATCAGATTCTCCAAGCCTTCAAATGCTTCTTCCTTATGTATAAGCTTATAAGCTTCCTCCTCGTTGCTCACACAGTCGCTCCATGATATCCTCATCATCCTTCTGTAGAACCACATCTCCGCCGCCTCGAGTCTCTTCTTCATCTTTGAGGGGACAGTCCAACATTCGCAAACGTATAGGAGGAGAGATGTCACGCAGTAGCTCAGTATTCTTTTCTTTGTCACCAAAGAAATCCTTCTGCCTCGCCCAGCTTTTGAAATGCAAAGTCAGCTTAGAAATACGATCATGGCTCTCCACTTCTCCCTATCCTTTTTAGCTCACAATAAGTTTTTTTTCCCTCTGCCACCCCCCTAGGTGCTTAAGCCCGCCAGTTATGTCATGCGTTGCTTTTCCTTGTCTCTCTTTCCTTCTATTCGACCCCCAGAGCATCAGATTCTCCAGGTGGCACAAGTCAATATCTCTGATTTAACGGGAATAAAAGACTTGAGTTATCTTGTCTACAAGGATATCTTACCTGATAAAAAAACTCCCAGCAAAGGAATTTGACATATCTAACGCCGATAAACAGAAATTTCAACAATGTGACATTTAAACACAATTGCTATTTAAATAACAATAAAAGCAAACTCTTCTTCAAAGTAACGTGTCCCTTCCGGGCGTTGGCGACCATGGCTCTCCACAATCTCCTGTTCTTTGTAGCTATCAGTAAATAGTTTTTTTTATTTTTTTTTATCTCTCTCTTAAACTCTGTGTTGCCAATGGTTTACACACGAATTTTTCTCCTATTGGGTGTGTTTCTTCAAATAATAATTATAATAATAACGATGTAACTATCCTCTGGGACAAATGATGTAACTATCCTCTGGGACATGCCAGTTCAAACTGACAGGGAAATAAGATCTAACAGACCTGATATTATCATAAAAGGGACGAGTACTGAGCTGTTACATAACATCTGTCCTCGTTTACAGAGAGACTGTCCGGCATTCACTGCCATATAGGAGGACTGATATTACGTAACAGTTCAGTACTCTTTTCTTTGTTTCTCTTGTTTCAAGTCTCTTCTTCATCTGTGAGGAGATTGTCAAGCATTCACTGCTATATAGGAGGACTGATATTACGTAACAGTTCAGTACTCTTTTTTTTTGTTTCTCTTGTTTCAAGTCTCTTCTTCATCTGTGAGGAGATTGTCCAGCATTCACTGCCATATAGGAGGACTGATATTACGTAACAGTTCAGTACACTTTTCTTTGTTTCTATTGTTTCAAGTCTCTTCTTCATCTCTGAGGATATTGTCCAACATTCACTGCCATATAGGAGGACTGATATTACGTAACAGTTCAGTATTCTTTTCTTTGTTTCTATTGTTTCAAGTCTCTTCTTCATCTGTGAGGAGATTGTCCAGTATTCACTGCCATATAGGAGGAATGATATTACGTAACAGTTCAGTACTCTTTTCTTTGTTTCTATATTTCTGTATTTTCCACTGAGCAAAATACACACACACACACACACACACACACACATTTTATGTCCTGATGGTGTGTCGCTTTGACGTGGCAGGGTGACTTGCGTGCTTAAACGACCCCCATGTTGGCGGGGGCTTCAGCCCTTAACAGGTCCAACCAAGCTCAGCAGGTCTGTGGCGTAGGAGCAACAACCTTCCATGCAATAGGCTAACAACCTTCTGACTTAAAAAAAAAACAAGCTTGTTACAGAAACCTCAACGATATCTTCAAACAACATGGCCGGAGAAGAGTCTTCCAAAGTGGATCGTATGGCGCGTGCTGGTGAAAAATCCCCAGGAATGCAGCCGACACGACATAGGCAGAGCTGAAGAGGATTCACCCGGAAGCGCGACTGTTGGAGTGGTGTTGTTCCGACATTATGTCCCCCAAGGAATCAAGAGGCGTAGTGAGATAAAGCCCTTCGTAAGGTGTGGGCTGTACTTGTGAGAACAGTTGTTCGTATTTTTTTAAGGTGTAGTCTATCAGTGTTTCCTTCGATGTGTCTCTTGGAATCTTTTCCAATCATTCCGATAACCTATGAACGGCATCTGGAATTATTGATTTTTTCCTGCGCCACATATTTTGTCATTACGATTTCAAATTTTTGGAAGATTTTCAACGATACATTGCAGTCTGCAGAGACTGCCATGTTAAGAAGAAAACACATTTTTTCTTTGCAGTGTCTGGTCAGGATGTCTGGGTGATTAGCGTTGATTGTTCTGTCTAGTATTATTATTATTAACTCTGACAAAAAATTATGTCTCTGACAAGGACTTCACGTACTTTGGTTCTGGCTCTGAGGCTGGCGAGATTGAACAGCCCGCCATCTGAGCTCCTGCGTAGGTAAATCCTTTCTCTTGATGCGCCGAATGCTTGCTTCAGAAGCATAGCGAAGACGATCCCGAAGAGGGTGGCATCGAGGACGCTACCCTGTTTGACCCACTACAGATGGTGAAGGGCTCAGAGGTGTAGCCACTGAACTGCACAGTCCCTTGCATGTCACTGTGGAAGGGTTCAATCAAGTTCTGCAGCTTGGGTGGGCGGCCAATCTTGGACAGGATTCTGAAGAGACCTTCTCTGTTGATGAGATCGAACGCCTCGGTGAGATCGATAAAAGCAACGTGCAGGGGCATTTGCTGCTGTCTACACGTCTCCTGGAGTTAGCGGAGGGAGAAACCATGCGTATCGTTGATCTTTCAGCCTGGAAACCGCACTGCGACTCTGGGTAGACACGTTCGGGGAGTTTCTGCAGCCGGACCAAGATGCCTCGAGTGAAGAATTTGCCCACAGCGCTGAGTAGCCAGATGCCTCTGTAATTGTTGCAGTCGCTCCGCCCACCATTGTTCTTGTAAGCTGTGGACATACGATCCAAATGGAGAGGAACCCTGACCAAACAACTCAAGTCAGGTTAGGAGAAACTGATACAGGATGGGTGAGCCCTCAGAAAGCAAAGTGACAGCTCCAACAGACCAGAGAGAGAACACACATTCTACCTCTCTAACAGAGATGTCACTCCCGCATCGGAGACGTTGATGCACAAGTCAAGCAGACAAAAGAGGATGCTACCCGTGGTCAACCCTAACCGACGTGAGAACACTTAGAGAAGAGACAAATAAAAGTAAAGAAAAGCGACGGTGTTTGAGAATGTTCAAAAAATATTTCGGTAGTATATCTGATATCTGCAAATTTTTGATTTTTGAAAATCTTACTGTAAAACGCAGATTTTGTGTGTGTGTGTGTGTGTGTGTGTGTGTCTGTACGTTTATATATTGGATCGGATTTCTTACATTTTTCAACCGATCTCAACAAAACTTCACAGGACTACGTAAAATTACCTTGCGGTGGTTCTGAAAAAAATTGGAAAAAACACAATTGTTTTTGCACGAAACCAATTTGAAAAAACACGATAAAACACGATTCTGTCGCCAGAATGAAAGGGGGACAACTCATATCGACTTATACTTATTATAAAACCCAGGTTGTTTGTGTGTGTGTCTGTGTTCGTTTATATATGGGATCGGATTTCCTCCATTTTTCAACCGATTTCAACAAAACTTCACTTTTTTTTTGGCATGTAGTGTTTCTTATTGTCTTGCACACTTTTTCTTTATTTTTACATTCAGAATGCTTTAAAAATTCCATTTACAAGACAATTGTTTATAATAAAATTCTATTCAATCGATTGACTCATAACGATTGAAAACAATCTTTTTGTTTGAGTTTGGGTTTGACCAATTCGTAAAAAAAAAAACTAATTAAGACATGCATGTTCGTCAAACTTAAACAATAATAAAACAATTTGTCAATTTTATTTTTCAGTCTTTATGATGGTCGATACTTTATCTATCTCTTACTGTTACATCCCCGGGCAACGCCGGGCTCTACTGCTAGTTTTATATAAGTATAACAATATAAAAATCTACATTTGTACAAACATCGATTGTCCTCAGAAAAGCGGTCGTACTGGTAATCAACGCGTCAAAACGAATGAAACACAGCCAATCTGAATGACAGATAACTGAAATTTTGTTTAATATTATTATTATTGTGTTCTAAGAGTAGTTTAATTGGCTTGTTTACATGTTTAGAGGAATTATTGTTAAAGCTTGTTTTATATATTAAGCGTATTTTTATAGTATGCCTTGCAGGTGAAGGCTATTAAATACATATTTATATATTTATGTGAAATATATATATATATATATATATATATATATATATATATATATATATATATATATATATATATATTATACGCGCGGTACTTATTAGAAAGCGCTCAATATGCAAATGCGTACGTATAGACACAACATCACCCATATACATACATATGTCAAATCTCATACTGTCCCCATATATTTATATCTGTATGAGTCACGGCGGACGAGCAAGTGTGTATGTGTGTCTGCGTACCTCATCGGGTGTACGGACATGCATCTATGTATTCGTTAGCACGATGACATCACGACGACGATTCCCCACTCACGTAATAACACCAATACACGCAATCTACATAAACCCCAAATTTTTAAAAAATCTGACGATCGCAAAACCGTGAAACCCAGGGTCACAAACTCACATCAATCCAACCAAATATTTATATATTTATGTAAGCATTCTTTATTGTAGTTGGGTATTCTCTATTCCAGTGATTCGATTGTTTTGTTTTGTTTTTTATAGACGGAGTTTTTAACATTATTGTTATTTGAAGTGATTGGTGTGTCTCAATAGCGCTAGAAATATTAGACGTTTTAGTCATAAAAAAAAAAACACAGCAAGAATAAAATTTCATTCTGTTGACGAACAAACCCAACAAAACACCCAGTGATAGAAACTCATAATAGAAATGGAAAACATATTTATAGAGACGCCATTATTGACCGATGTCTAAAGAATGGCGCTGATGTGTCTGTAATAAATAAATAAGATGTGAAAAGACTTATCTTTCCTTGGTACACTGCTCGCCATATTCAGATAAATCTTTGTCTATATTCCTGAGATGATGTATTGTAACACTATTTACATTGTTCGGACTGTTGCCTTATTCACGACGTTTCAGCCGTTCTACGCTCCGGCCTTCTTCAAGAGCTGTCTTTATTTATGAGATGAAGTACTTATTGAAAAGCTCTCAATATCAGTAAGAGAGCTAACATCAACCCAAATATATATATATATATATATATATATATATATATATATATATATATATATATAAAAAAAGAACAGTAAGATATATAATCCGGTGTTCTTATAGATATTTTATTTTTACAAAATAGTGCTCAATGTAAATTTACAGAGCATTAAATTTTTTAAATATACGAAGGAAAAAAAAATGCCGTAAGAATTTTAGCCGTTAACAATATAATTTTATAAAAAAAAATCCAGACGACACGTTTTTAACGGATGCTAGATTTCATTGAAAAATACATCCCTACCCACTACCAAAACGTAGCAATAACTGATACATTAAAATATAGATATATTGAACACACAGACACCCCTAGTCTAGAAAAATAGATTTATCTGTAACCTTGGAAAGAAGAATTTTGTTTTAGCTGTGTATTTAAAACCCAGTAATTTTAAAAGTTACTCCAAAATTCGCTTGAGGATGAAATGGAACTAATGTCTTTAATTTAATCACAAAATTAAATTCGGGGCTTTTAGCTTCCATTTTTGAAACATGGTTTTATATATATATATATATATATATATATATATATATATATGAAGATCCAATCAAAAGCCTTCCACAGGAGATAGCTTAAATGACGCCCGACATATATATATATATATATATATATATATATGGGCCTTCATCACCATAGGTAGCCAGGAGTAAATGCGATAGGCAACAATAAACTACAGAAGAACTCAAAATTGATCGTTGCATTTAAGTATTGCATTAATATTTCAACTTAAATTTTAAAAGTTCAACAATAATTCTTCTGTCTCCCCTTAATACAAAGAACATTTGATGTACGTAGGTCCTCACTTTCCATACAAACAATTATTTTTATTTCATGCTTGGCTTTCCCTGTATTTTGCAATCAATGTCGATTATTCTCATATGCTCGGAGATACATGTCCCAGTGGATAAATACGTTGGTTAGATCCAGAGACTAGACCCAGAGAGTTGTGAGTTCAATACCAAGCCACAGCAGTGGTGAATCAAAAACGTGGAGAGATGAGTTAAAGGGAAATAACTGAAACATACGGAAGGGGCATGGCACGTGGAATTAAAACAATTTACCCCAGTGGACGAAATATAAGGTTTGGTTTGAAATTCCAGTCACCTGAAGATGGCCGGAGCGTACAACGGCAGAAATGTTGTAAATATATCAATGAAGATAAGGATAACAGTCCAAATAATGTAAATACAAGTAATCATAATACTTCATCTCAGAGATATAGAGTCCGTAACGTTGTGAATATGGCAATGAAGATGAGGATAACAGTCCGAATAATGTAAATAATGTAAGTAATCATAATACCTCATCTCAGGGATATAGAGGCTGAAACGTTGTGAATATGGCAATGAAGATGAGGATAATAGTTTAAATAATGTAAATACTGCAAGTAATCATAATACCTCATATCAGAGATATAGCGTCCGTAACGTTGTGAATATGGCAATGAAGATGTGGATAACAGTCCGAATAATGTAAATAATGCAGATATAAATTCATAGTATTAATCATCGAAGAATTTTTTCTTACTTTCTATGACCTTTTGCCAACTTTCAGCTAAATTTTGAATACTATGAAATTAGGTTGATGTAACATTTTTTAAACTTTCTTTCCGTTTTTGACAAAACCTTTTCTTCGTATAATTTATCAGCCTCATTATTTAATGTACGAAAACAATTTGGCCTTTCTTTGCGTTTCAGCTGAATTGTGTATTCCATCATAAAATACAATTTCCGTTTTTAATTTAAAGAATACTACGAGGATTTTTTTTTAAATCTTGAACTGTAGCGGGGGAGGGGGACAGGCGAGAATCCGAAGGTGACAAAGATGGACTATATTTGCTTCATGTGAACGAATTCCTGTCTTCCTGATCAAATGCTGGATGGCATTTGTAACACAACAGGCGTTGCCAAATCAAAGATCAACTTCCTTGCCCAGCAGATTAATCATTGTAGAACCGACAATAACAATTTCTTCCGATTCCACAAAGTCTTCATAGAAAATTGGATACTAATAATCAGTATAAAAGAAAAAAAAATGTCCGACGATATTTTATTTCCCACGGAAATTCTTATTTCCGCCATATTGCTTTCTTTTAGTGAATCCGAGAGCCATGATTGCTTTCAGTTTCTGATTTAAACACTTGCTGATGCGACACCAGTGAGAGTAAAATAAGGCCATACAAAGCCGAAGAAAATATTGTCTCAAGTATAAACCTAATCAATGTTTGTCTATTGACTAATGTATAAAGGCGACCAATGTTTGTCTACAGACACAATTATTAACAAGACTAACATTTACCTAAATAGGTAAACATTACTCTTGTTAATACTCAAGTATAAACATGACACAAGTTTACCTATTGACTCAAGTATAAAGGCGACCAATTTTGGCCTATAGACTTAATTATAAACATAACCAAATTACATCTAATGAGTCAAGGATAAGCCTGACCAATGTTTACCTATTGACTTATGTATAAAAAGGACCAATAGCAGTCTGTAGACACACGTATAAACATTAACAATGTTTACCTATTGACTCAAGTATAAACATGGGCAATGTTTACCTGCTGACTCAAGTATAAACAAGACTAACCTTTGACTACAGACTCAAGTATAAACAAGATCAATGTTTGCTTAAGAACTCAAGTATAAATAATACTAATGTTTACCTATTGACTCAAGTATAAACAAAACCAATATTTGCCTGTAGACACAAATATAAATAAACCCAATATTTTTCTATAACCTTAAATATAAACAACACTAATGGTTGCCTATAGACTTAATTATAAACATGACCAATGTTCACCTGTTGAATCAAGTATAAAATAACCAATGTTCACCTACTTACTCAAGTATAAATATTACCAATGTTCACGTATTGACATAAGTATAAAAATTACTAATGTTTACCTATTGACTCATGTATAAACAAGACCAATAGCTGTCTGTAGACGCAAGTATAAACAATATCAATATTTGCTTATAGACAAGTATAAATAAGACTAATGTCTACCTATTGACTCAAGTATAAACAAAACCAATATTTGCCTATAGACACAAATATAAACGAAACCAATATTTTTCTATAGCCTCAAATATAAACAACAGTAATGTTTGCTTATAGACTGAAGTAGTGATAAAATTTGACTAATATTTGCTTATAGACTTTCGTATGAGAGAAATTAATAGTTACTTAATTATAAACCTGTTATGGGACCTTACCCATAGTAACATAATGAACTATTCTATACGTAATAAATACTGCGCCTCAAGAGGAAGCAGGGAGTTCAGAGTTCAGACTGAAGTCTAGAGTTCAGTCTGAAGTCTGGAGTGAGGTCCGTCAGGAGTCTGTCAGTCAGTCAGAGCGAGTCAGTCAGTCGAGTCAGAGGCAGTCCGAAACAGAGTCGCGTTCAGACAATTACTACTAAACCTGATTGTTCGTACTAACACTTTCTACTTCTCTGTATATATTCCTGTTTGTAATATATCTGTGTTATCCCATATCCGTGTTCGAGTTCTTCTTTATTGGTTCTACCTTGGACTATCACCGTGGTACAAGGAACTGGACCATAACAAGACCATTTGCTCGTTATTTCATTTGCCTGTTTAAAAAACAAACAAACAAAAAAAAAAAAAAACAGACAGACAGCGCATCCCACTAAAAATAAGGCTTCGATTTATAAGAATATATAGATTCAAATATTTTGAAAATCTGATTTCTTTGGCCTACCATTATCGCCATTTTCAACATTTTAGCGAACGTCGAATTATGTCGGTTCACTTGTGCTATTGATGCTCGATATTTTGTATGCCGATTGGGCATGTCGCTCCTTTTACAAGAGCGAAATATAAGAAGATAGAACTCTCCTTTGCCTGAAGGTTAAAACAGTACATTCAATTCCAGAACCAGCAAGTTAAAAGCCGATCTTGGAGCAAGCAGGTCATCCTTACATAAAAGATTGACAAAATATAAATTTCTTTACTGTATATTCTCGTTTCCGCTAACCGTTTTTTTTTTTTTTTTTTCTTAGTAAGTTTAAGATTAACTTCGATTGACCTTTTCATCTTCTATATTGAGTTTTGGAATTTTTGTTTTACGGCATATCAACATCTCAATGGGTTTTTTAATGCCGACAGTATTTTAAAATAGGTTCGTATTCTTTGCAAGAAATCAGTCTGTAGATCAGATTTCATTGACGTATTTTCGTTGAGAGTCTCGTTTGGTTTGGTTTATTTTGTTTTACGGCATATCAACACCTCAATGGGTTATGTAATGCCGACAACATTTAAGATAGATTTATATAAATAGAATATGTATTCTTTGTAAGAAATCAGTTTGTAGATCAGGTTTCATGGGTGTATTTTTGTAAAGAGGTTTCTTGTCGAGAGTTTTTCAAAAGTTATTTGCTGGTAATATTTTTTTCATGTATCACTTATAATTTTTAAAAATATACATTGCTGGTATCTTTACCATAAACATCTATTTTGCACTTTCGCAGTGTTCCGACCCCAGTTTAGGAGGTGCTACCAACCCGGGTCAGGGTTGACCTGTGAACAACAGCAATTTAGAAGTGGTTCTAAACTTTGCCGGGTGTAGTTTATTGTCATACACAGGAACTCAACCTATATACTGAAACAATTCTAAAAGAATTAGATATCCTTCCAGAGTTAATTATTGGCAGCCACAATCTTTACAACATAAAATATTCAAATGACACAGTGCTCGTAGCGGACACAGAAAGTAAACTACAAAAACTCCTATAGAAGGTACTGAAGGAAAGCGAGAAGAAAGGACTAAGCATCAGCTACAAGAAGACAAAATGTCTGGTTGTTAGTAAAAAGGATGAGACCAAAGTGCGAATTGGAAATCGGAGATACCTAAATCAAACAACTGCGGAAATTTTAATATCTGGGAAATATTTTAATGCGTGACACTGAAATCCAATTTAAAGTCAATTATTATCTACTGTCATCATTATTACTCTTCCATTGTTCTAGCTAATTAATAATATTGTTTTTTTTTCTTATTCTTTCAAATTCAGTAAACTGCATAGTAAACTGCACATCTATACGGAAGATGCATAGATTGAGGAGGAGGGGTCGCTTGACATGCATTCGTTGCAATCGAGACTGTCAACCTCATGTGGGCCTGTACAGCCATAACAGATGCTGCGCCGCCATAAGCAGCTAAAACATAAAATTTAGAACACAGATCTGGTCTCTCGAGAGTGGCGAATACCACAGACAAAGTATTAAGCAATATTACGATATCTTGACATTGTTACCTGAATTCTCTTTGGGTGATTGATTAAGATGGTCTACATATAAAGGCACAGTAACATATACAGATGACACAATGTTGCCAGCAGACACGGAAAGAAACCTATAAAAGTGGCTACAGAAGGTAGTGAAGGAAAGCGAGAAGAAAGGACTAAGCATTAATTTACAAGAAAACAAAATGTCTGGTTGTTAGCAAAAGGATGAGACCAAAGTGCGAATTGCAAATCGGAGATACCGAAATCAAACAAGCGCGGAAATTGAAATATCAAGGAAGTGTTCTAAAAGAGGGCGGAATGTCTGATAATGAAATCCGATGAAGAAAAGATGCCTTCCAAAAGCTAAGCAGAGTATTAAGAGATAGAAAAACCTTGTTAGAAACAAAGAAAAGAGTACTGGACTGTTACATGATATCTGCCCTCCTATATGGCAGTGAATACTGGTCAACTACTCCTCGAAGATGAGGAAGAGACCTGAAGCAACAGAAATGTGGTTCTACAGAAGGATGCTGAGAATAACATGGACTGAACATGTGAGCAACGACGAAGTTTTAGAGAAATTGGAAACAAAAAGAAAACTTAACATCAGTCGAAATTTCTGGGTCGCATGATGAGGAAAGAGGGCTTGGAAAATCTGATACTCACAGGACAGATTGAAGGCAAGAGGGACAGAGGAAAACAACGCATAACTTAGCGAACTTTAGTAAATGGATGGCGGAACAGGGTTTAAGAGCAATAACAAAAAGACCAAATTTATTAAGAGTTACAAAGGACAGGAAGTTGTGGAGGCCCATGAAAGCCTACGACCTTATGAGACATAATACATAGAGTCAAAATATTTAAAGGCTTCTTGCAGAATGTGATTTTCATCAGGAAGAGACAGTTGAAATTTCTGGCGCCGAATCGTCGAACAGGGTTTGAGAGAAATAGTAAAAAAAAAAAAAAGGCAAAATGTATTAGAAATACAAGGGACTGGAACTTGTGGAGAGCCACGATCGCATGTGATTCACACAAGGAAATACCAGATGGTGTAAATCGAATGTAACGTAAATGTCAAACGTTTCTTCTGGTGGAGGTCTATCTGCGACGACCCCAGTCTCCACTGTGTTAACCTTAGATAATGCCAGAGTAGGCCATCAAAGGTGCAAGGTGCATCAGTGGGTTGATTTGACAGAAGACTTTCTCTCTCAGGGTCAGATCCGCCCGGCATGTGAGTACGTGGATGTGCACATGTGGGGGAAACCCCTTATAAAAGGTAAATATATACCATGACATCAGAAAGGTACAAGAACATCTTGCACCGTCACGAGAAAGAGATTCATCGTTCAGAGAAAGGCAAAAAGACAGAAACACTCGTTCGCTGATATTACCTTGTTGAAGTCGAATTCTTCTCATGTGTATTTTAGTCTTATGATGTCATTAATCCCATAATGTCCTCATTATATAAAGAAACCCTTACTTTCCTGGCTGATGTCTGAGGGCATCCCCCAGACGAGGCCTTGCCGAAGGACAGAGTCTCGTCTCGGGATACTGACTCCTTTTTGACGTCGTCTCTAGGGAATTTTTACCCAAGCGTACGGGCTCGGAGACCCCAATTTTAAACTCGGCCTTGTGCCACATCTTGCTGCGTGGAGGCGGCGGGCAAATAATTATAAAGCAACCCTTGATAGTTCTCTCAATAACACCAAAATTTTTTTTCTTTCGTTAGGACTCAAGTCAGTTATGTGCCATGTGTGATGTACATTTCGAAACATGACTGACGAGGCAGATTTTTTCCTGCAGTAGACTGCCATTTCTTTCTGTGGTAGACCAGTTGCCATCCAAGTCTACACAACCCAGATTGTCCTGCTATTTACCCATAGCTGGAGGGAGAAGTGGATTCATACCTTTCCCAAGGGTATTATCACGTAAGTGAATGTAATGGATTCGACTTGAATTCGAACTCGGCTCACCGATTCCTCAATCCTAGCCGCTATCCATTACACATTTTTCCCGCAGTATGTTGCCATTTCTTTCTGCGGTAGACCAGTTGCCATCCAAGTCTACAGAACCCAGTCTGTCCCTTTTTTACCCATAACTGGGGGGAGAAGAAGAGGATTCATGCCTTTCCCAAGGGTATTAGCACATAAGTGAATGTAATGGATTCGACTTGAATTCGAACTCGGCTCTCCTATTCCTTAATCCAAGCCGCTAGCCATTACACATTTTCCCGCAGTAGATTGTCATTTCTTTCTGTGGTAGACCAGTCGCCATCTAAGGCTACAGAACCCAGTCTGTTCTGCTATTTACCCATAGCTGGAGGGAGAAGAATTTTTTAACATGGAAACTCGGGCCGCTGGTCTATGCTGGTCTTACCTGGTCATAGCTTGTCCAAGCAGGTCAGAGCTGGTCTAAGCTACTCAGAGCTGGTCTTGGCTTGTCATAGCTGGTCCAGGCTGGTCAGAGCCGGTCCAAGCTAGTCGCAGCCGTGATACCACCAGCACAGGGACGAATCCCTACACCAGGTAAGTATCCACCTAGTCTTAAATAAGTTAATATGAAGAAGGAGAATTGACCCCCCCTCACGGCGACGTTAATTTGATGAAACCCAGAAGGGAATAAGCAGCCATTTTGCGTTTAAATGATTTCATATCTAAATTTTTACGAACATTTCCCTTAATATTAATGTAAAAAGATACTCCAGCAGACGACGTTGTTTTATTTATGGTAAATAGATTTTGAGCGATTGCCTTTGGTCAGTATATTGTACGTGAGAAAAATGCTTTTATCACAGTCGCCAAGATCAAAGTGTAATATCTGTTCTTATCAGATAAAAAAGATATTTTCACTCACTTCAATCTTCCCTTTCTTTCTTTAATTTTCTCAATGTATTCAAGTAGAGCCTCTTTTCATGCGATCAAAATGAAATAGTCCCTTGTTGGTATTGCCAGGGCGTAACGGTCGTGTGGACTAACGAAGAGAAGAACAAGAGTAATTATGATAGAATTATCGTATTTTTATTAGACGTTATAAAGATAACGTTGCACAAGGCAATCGTCAAACTTTACTTGTGCCAGATTTAGATGTTTTCGAAGAAGTGCATTGAAGAAATTTGCGTATTTCTCAAAGCCGAATTCCTTATTTCTGAATCTGAATTCTTGGAGCGATTAAGCAATTCTTTCGTGAGATTTTATATGGTCCAGAGATAAAGTTGTTCAAGCGTGTCTATAACAATAATTCTATGGGTACCTTTGTCGAAGCGAAACTATTCTTGTATCCATGTGTCAGCCGTTTCCTTTCGTGTCTACTTGATTCGCCGGGCGGAACGTCATTTAGACAAGGTCGGGTCATCGACCGACACTGGCTTACAGCAGCTGTGATAAAAGGTAATCATAATACAGGTCAATTTGGGAAGAAGGTCATGAACCCGGAAGAGAAATAACGCATTTATAATCCGGTTACCGACAGATTCGATTTCACTAGGGTCTTCTACTTGTGACATTGTACCAGATCTAGATTAATGAAATATTAAATATCAAACATTGGCTGATATATTGGAAGATTATCTAACGAAAGCAGAGTGAGGCAGAAATACCTCCCACATATACCTCTCAGAAATACCTCCCACATAATGATGCCATATCAGTGTCAATGGCGTTTTCATTGAGCTAACGTTTTACCATTATGTGTGTGATATTTTGGGAAGTTATAATCTCACAGATGAAGAGGAGAATTGACGCAAAGACTGTAAAGAAAGGTTACTTATAAATCATTCCAGGAAGAGAAAGCTGAAATTTCTAGAGCAAATAAGGAGGAAAGAGAGCTTGGAGAATCTGATACTCGCAAGGCAGTTTGAGAGCAAGAGGAACAGAGGAAAACAACACATAACCGTCATTGTGAGTTCAATCCCAGAACTGGACAGTGTATACTTAGTTTGGTTTGATTTGTTTTTTTATAGGTTATTTAATGCCAACAAGATTTTTCTTACGGGCAATATGTTTTTTCAAAAAAATGTATTGCTGATCACATATATATATATTTAAATATATTGCTGGTAATATTTTTTTTCAAAAATGTATTTCTGCTAATATATATATATATATTAAATATATTTCTAGTAATATTTTATAAAAAATGTATAACTAGTAACATATATATTTTAAATATATTGCTGGTAATATTTTTTTTTCAAAAATGTATTACTAGTAATATATATATATATATATATATATTATTGCTAGGTAATATTTAAAAAAATGTATTGCTGATAATATATATATTAGATATATATATATTTAATATATAATTTAATATTTAATTTAATTTAATATATATATAATTAATATATATAATTAACATATATATATATATATATATATACAATTAATTTAATTTTATATATATATATATATTAATTTTAATTTAATTACAAAATTAAATTCGAAGCTTTCAGCTTCCATTTTTGAAACATGGTTAGAACTTTGCATCGAAAAAACATCAGTGAATTTATAATATTAATGCTCTGTAAATTTACATTGAGCACTATTTTGTAAAAATAAAAATATCTATAAGAACACCGGATTATGATATATATATATATATATATATATATATATATATATATATATATATATATATATATATATATATATAAATTTGCTGATAATATATTTTTTTTTAAATATATTGCTGGTAATATTTTTTTTCAAAATATATTGCTGGTAATATATATTTTAAATATATTGCTTGTAATATTTTTTCCAAAAAATGTATTTCTGATAACATATATATATATATATATATATATATATATATATATATATATATATATATATATAAATATATATATATATATAAATTTAATATACTTTTTCAAAAATGTATTTCCGGTTAATATATATATATATATATTTAAATATATTGTTGGTAATATTTTTTTTAATTTATTACTGGGAATATATATATTCTTAAATATATGCTGGTAATATTTTTTAAAAATAATGTATAACTGGTAATATATATATTTTTAAAAAAATGATTGCTGCTATTAAAACCTTTTTTTAGACTTTCATGCAATTAAGAAGTGGTTCCACGCTCCTCAAAACCTCCTGATCAGAGGCCTAACTGCTGGATATAGTTTATAGTCTTACCCAGGACGCGGATGTAGTTTATCGTCTTACACAGGACGCGGACGTAGTTTATTGTCATACCCAGGACGCGGATGTAGTTTATCGTCTTACCCAGGACGCGGATGTAGTTTATCGTCTTACCCAGGAAGCGGACGTAGTTTATCGTCTTACCCAGGACGCGGACGTAGTTTATTGTCATACCCAGGACGCGGATGTAGTTTATCGTCTTACCCAGGACGCGGACGTAGTTTATTGTCATACCCAGGACGCGGATGTAGTTTATCGTCTTACCCAGGACGCGGACGTAGTTTATCGTCTTACCCAGGACGCGGATGTAGTTCATCGTCTTACCCAGGAAGCGGATGTAGTTTATTGTCATACCCAAGACGTTCGTGTACTTGGACTCTGTGAAAACGGGAGATCCATAACTTAACAGTATTAAATAAAACTAAATACTAGTCCAGATCACCCTGTTCTCTTTCTACGGCCTGAGTCTGGGGATATCTCGTTTTTTCCTTTTAGTACAGAGCAGTTATTGCTCTTTCTTTTTCCTGTGAATCCAACTCCATTTTCCCCGGCCCAGGGATTGAACTCACAGTTACTATGTCATTAAATCTATGAATATTTATTTCATAAGAATTTATTGAGAGGATTGTGTCGTAAAATCCCAGAAATGCAGACAGAAAATATTTTAATCCCTTTCTAACGGTACTAACAAGACATTACCTAGCATTTTACTAACCACCTCTTAATTGCTGGTGTTCCCAGGTCGATCTGGACCCGGGATGGAAGCACCTCGGCAAATAGTTAACCCCGAAACTGAGATAAAAAGCACTATGAAAGTCTAAAAATAGGTTTTAATACCAGAAAAACTTAGTCAAAATTATTACCAGAGATAAATTTTTAAAGAGAAAAAACTATTTCCAGCAATACATTTTTTTTAAATAATATTAGCAGCTATACATTTTTGAGGAAGAAATATTATCAGAAATGGATGTTTGACAAAACAAAAATATTACCAGGAAAAAAAAGTTGTCGGCATTAAATAACCCATTCAGGTGTTGATATGCCGTAAAACAAAACAAACAAAACAAAACTAGCAATTTACTGCTGTAACTGCTTATTATCTACCAAATTGTCTTTACCAATCGCCGAAAATCAATCGTTTCGATGTCATTGAATCGATCTCAGCAGTGAGATCGTTAGGGACGTATTTGCAAGAGCAATATCCAGAAGAAGAAGAAGAAGAGAGAGAGGAGGAGAAAAGGAAAAAGAAAAAGAAGGAAAAAAAGAAAAAATGAGATAAGAAAAAAAGAGGAAGACGTATTAGAAGAAAAGAAGGCGGATTAAAGAAAGAAAGAAAGAAAGAAAGAAAGAAAGAAAGAAAGAAAGAAAGAAAAGGGGAGATAGAGACGAAGAAGAAGAGAAGAAAAAAGGCGAGAGAGAAGAAGAAGAAGAAGAAGAAGAAGAAGAAGAAGAAGAAGGAGGAGGAGGAGAAGGATGAGGCGAAGAAGGAGAGGAAAAAGAAAAAAATATGTAAAAAGAAGAAGAATATAAGACAGATTAGAGAAAAAAGAAGGAAAAAAAGAAGAAAATTCAGGGATAGCAAAAAAGAGTTGTCGATTGAGTCAAATTATAAAATATAAAATATTTTTAATTCATAAATAATTTAAAAAACTGGAAAAAAAATCGCAAATCGTTCAGGCGTATTTATTTGAACATGACAGCCACACAAATATAAGCAGATATGAATCAACAGTGATAGATCGATAGATATGAACATTCAAAGATAGATAGACATATAGATAGATATGAACGTACTGAGGTATCTATCTAGATACATAGATAAAAACGAACAGACTAAGATAGATACATAAATACATATATATGAATAAACTGTGATAGATATATAGATAGATCGATAGATAGGAACAAGCTGAAACATGAACCCACTGAGATAGATTAACATGAACAGATTGCGATAGATAGATGGATAAATATGAACAGAAGTAAATAGATAGATAGATAGATAGATAGATAGATAGATAGATAGATAGATAAAGAACAGCTTGCTAGATAGATATAAACAGATAGATATGTACAGACTGAGATAGATAGATGAATAGATAGATAGATAGATAGATAGATAGATAGATAGATAGATAGATAAAGAACAGATTGCGATAGATATACAGATAGATAGATAGATAGATATGAACAGAATTAGATAGATAGATAGATAGATAGATAGATAGATAGATAGATAGATAGATAGATAGATAGATAAAGAACAGATTGCGATAGATATACAGATAGATAGATAGATAGATATGAACAGAATTAGATAGATAGATAGATAATGAACAGATTGCGATAGATTGATAGATAGATAGATAGATAGATAGATAGATATGAACAGAATTAGATAGATAGATAGATAGATAGATAGATAGATAGATAATGAACAGATTGCGATAGATATACAGATAGATAGATAGATAGATAGATATGAACAGAATTAGATAGATAGATGAATAGATAGATAGATAGATAATGAACAGATTGCGATAGATATACAGATAGATAGATAGATAGATAGATATGAACAGAATTAGATAGATAGATAGATAGATAGATAGATGAATGAATAATGAACAGATTGAATAGATGATATAGATAGATACATAGATATGAACAGATTAGATAGATTGATAGATAGATAGATAGATAGATAGATAATGAACAGAATGCGATAGATTGATAGATAGATAGATAGATAGATAGATAGAACAGAATTAGATAATGAATAGATTGATAGATAGATATATGGATAGATAGATGAATGGATATGAACAGAATTAGATAGATGGATAGATAGATAGATAGATGATATAATGATTGCGATAGATAGATAGATAGATAGATAATGAACAGATAGATAGATGATAGATTGATAGATAGATGAATAGATAGATAGATAGATAGATAGATAGATGAACAGAATTAGATAGATGAATGGATAGATGGATAGATAATATAATGAACAGATTGCGATAGATATACAGATAGATAGATAGATGAATGTGAACAGAATTAATTAGATAGATAGATAGATGGATGGATAGATGGATGAATAGATAGATGGATAATGAACAGATTGCGATAGATATTGATAGATAGATGATATGATATGACAGAATTAGATGGATGGATAGATAGATGAATAGATGAATGGATGGATATGAATAATGAACAGATTGCGATAGATAGATAGATAGATAGATAGATAAATAATGAATAGATAGATAGATAGATAATAACAGATTGATAGATATACAGATAGATAGATGATAGATATGAACAGAATTAGATAGATAGATGAATGAATATATGAACAGATTGCGATAGATTGATAGATAGATGAATAGATAGATAGAACAGAATTAGATAGATAGATAGATAGATAGATAGATAGATAGATAGATAGATAATGAACAGATTGCGATAGATATACAGATAGATAGATAGATAGATATGAACAGAATTAGATAGATAGATAGATAGATAATGAACAGATTGCGATAGATATACAGATAGATAGATAGATAGATATGAACAGAATTAGATAGATAGATAGATAGATAGATAGATAGATAATGAACAGATTGCGATAGATTGATAGATAGATAGATAGATAGATATGAACAGAATTAGATAGATAGATAGATAGATAGATAGATAATGAACAGATTGCGATAGATATACAGATAGATAGATAGATAGATAGATAATGAAGGAACTGAGATAGATAGCTAGGTAGATGATATATATATATATGATACAGATAGGCAGAAACAGAAGCACACACACACATATATTTTATTGATTATAGAGATATAATAAAATGTCACTAAAAAGCCTATCTATCCCTCAAATGTTCAGACTTTTTGCCACGCCCTTCTTTATCCCAAGGGTATTAGCACGTAAGTGAATGTAATGGATTCAACTGGAATTCGAACTCGGCTCTCCGATTCCTCAATCCAAGCCGCTATCCATTACTCCGTTTTCCCGCAGTAGGTTGCCATTTCGTTCTGCGGTAGATCTTTCCATCCAAGGCTATAAAACCCGGTCCGTAAATCATCTTCTTCTTCCCCGCCCATAGCTGGGAGAGAAGAAGAGGATTCATACCTTTCCGAAGAGTATTAGCATATAAATGAATGTAATGGATTCGACTGGGATTCGAACTTGTCTCTCCGATTCCTCAATCCAAGCCGTGTCTCCTCTAATTATCCTATTATTATTATTCCCTTTGAATTCTACTCTATACTCATTTCCTTCTGGGTCTCTACTACACACCTAAGATTAAAATGGCGTCGCGACATTTTCCACAAAACTTTTTTGTAAAAAAGTAAATAAATGAATAAATAAAACCACTTAACCCACATTTTACAGAGATAAAGATCTTTTTGATGTTCGCCTTGTGTTTCTGCGAATAACGATTTGTATTTATTTAGGATACTTTCTACCAGGGAACCCTTCAATGTGCCTATCAGAACCTTTTAAGTAAGGCCCAGACACAACTAGAACTATGGATGCCTTCATGTGCCATGTTTTTTTAGATTTCCATTTTGAAGATCCATATATTTTGATAATTCTTTGAAGATCTTCAAAGTTACATCACCGTCTGCAGAAACGGCTACGTTAATAAGAAAGTTCATTCTATTTTTGTGGTCTTTGATCACAGATGTCTGCTTGATTAGCTTTGATTGATCAAGTTTGTGTGTATTGTAATGTACCATAAAATTGTTACATATCCAGCGCCCGTAAACGGTTTGGAATGGTGTTCATACCTTACTAGATTAAAAGCCGTCTGATCGGATGGTATTTAAGCTAGCTCCTGAGGAGGCCTCTTGATTGGACCTTCATCACAATAGCTAGGAAGGGGTAGATACGATAAGCAATAATTAAATACAGAGCTACAGAAAAACTCAAATCTGATCGCTGCATTTAAGTAACGAATTAATACTTAAGATTACCTTTTAAAAGTTCAACGATAATTCTTCTTCCGCCAATTAATTTAAAGACAATTTGATGCACGTAGGTCCTTACTTTCCGTAAAAACAATTTTTTTTTTATTTCGTAGATGACTTTTCGCTGGATTTTGCAATTAATTTCGATTATTCCCAAATGTATTTCCAAGTTATTAAAATTGTTATCGTACCAAAATTTGGTCGCAAACAAATCACGTAAAAAATCTCCGAAAACAATCACGGTAATAAAAATTTGCGATTCCAAAATTTCAGGATTGCAGTCCCGGATTCGGCCTGGGATGGTTTTAATTTGCTAACGGAATTCAGTCTGATTCCAAAATGCTATATGTTGGATTACAACCTCTAGGAGTAAAGTTGAAAATATGTAACACACTGACATTCGCATTTATTATATAGAAGAAGATAATATATTTAAAAGTTAAAGAGTTGTGTCCCTTTAATTGAAAAAAGTCTGACACACTGTTGTTTGCATTATTTACATTATTCGGATTATTGTCCTCATCCCTGTCGCCATAATTATTACAACGTTTCGACCGTTGTACGCTCCGGCCTTCTTCAGCTGAACCATTTATTTCGCTCACTGGGGTAGATTGTTCTAGTTCCATGTGCCATGTTTAATGGATGTCAGTTATCAGTTATCTCCTGTTAATTCCCCTCTCCAAGTTCTCCACTGCCTTAGCCGGGTACTGAACTGCGGTCCATATAACATCAGGACCACCTTCAAAAGCTTGACGACACTTCGCAGATATTTCTCTCGAGTAAGACCCCCCATATAGGAGAACATGACTAAAGACTGTGTGTCCTTGAGGACATCTGTGTATGAATTTCTGGGTATTATAAACCTAATGTCTTCAGCAACCATTTTTTTTTATCAGTACTCATATTGCAATTTTTTCCTGTTATTATTACATGTTTTTTTACCAGAGCTCATATTGCATTTTTTGTTGTTATTATCGCTTTTCTCTGGCACTCCTTATTACTGGTTCCCATATTGTATTTAACGGCATTTAGATTGATTTTACTTACAATTATGAGGATGAAAGATTTATAGGAGTAACCAGGATTTTATAAGTACAGGACTAGTACATTAGTGGCCACACCCCTTGAATATAATGTGCTATATTTCACAAGAATGACTGGTTCAATATCGTCTCGAAAATTCAAACAACATTACGTGTACGTTATCAAAATAACGAGTCGTAGAGAGGGCGTATTACTTAAGATTGGAATGGTTCATAGGTCAAGGTTCGTAGTTTGACCTTTCATTCTCACTGGATGACCTCAACCGAGCTCACGGTGGCAAAACGTGTTGTCATTAAAAAAAAGCATTTTTACACTTTAGTTCACACAAACGTAGAGACACATATATATGCACACCCATACACACACAACACACATAGACACACACGCACATATAGACGCGCACTCGCATATACACACAGACACACACACATGCAATCACAAACACAGAGACATAGACATACATACACACACATATACACACACACACATATATACATGCACACATACACGCACATACAGATATATATACACACACACACACCCATACACACATATGTACGCACCCCTATACACATATACAAACACACGCGCATAAACACACTTACATGCACACATACACACACACTTTTCAATTAAAGGGACAAAACTCTTTAACTTTCAATAGCTCATGTTACAGAAATTTTGGATTCTCAAAACGTGTTGTCATTAAAAAAACATTTTTACACTTTAGTTCACATATACATACACAAACATAGAGACCCATACATATGCACACGCATACACAAACAACACACATAGACACACACGCACATACAGACGCACACTTGCATAACACACACATACACAGACATGCAATCACAAGCACAGAGACATACATATACATACACACATATATGCACACATACACACACATACATTTGTCATTAAAAAAAGCATTTTTACACTTTAGTTCGGATACTACATTCTACATTCTACTAACACACACATATACACATACAAACATAGAGACACATACATATGTACACGCATAGCATACAACACACATACACACATGTTGATATACACGCGCACTTGTATATACACACATACAATCACAAACGTAGAAACATTCACATACATACACACATATACCCACACAGACATATACACGCGGGCACACACACATATATATATATACACACACATACACGCACACACATGTATAAACACACACCCATACACACCACACTCATACATACATATGTATGTACACATATACACACACACGTATACACATACACACACATAGCTCACAAACACAAATACACAAATATTATATATATATATATATATATATATATATATATATATATATATATATATATATAATAAATGAGAATGTCTTCGTGTCACTGTGTCACACTTTTTCAATTAAAGGAAACAACTCTCTAACTTTCGAAATTTTGGATTCTCAATTTTGATTACGGCGATTGTTGTCGGCGAGTTTTTTTACGTGTTTTTGCGACGATAACAAAATTTATAACTTGGAAATCAATTTGGGAATAATCGAAATTAATTGTGAAATCCTGGGAAAGTCACTCGTGAAATAAAAATAATTATTTTTACCGAAAGTAAGGACCTACGCATATCAATTTTTCTTTAGATTAATTGATGAAAGAAAAGTTTTCGTTGATCTTTTAAAAGTTAAACTTAAATATTAATTTTGAGTTCTTCTGTAGTTTATTGCTGCCTATCGCATATGACAGCAGTATGCCTTGCAATAAGAAATCTCCGCCAACAGAGGAACAGATTGCAATCAAGAGAGCCAAGGCTGCAGAGAGGAAAAGAAAGCCGTGTGCAAATGAAAACCCATCTCATACAGGAGATAGGGGAGCTTCCAATGCTGAGAATATGTAAAGACTTAGGCACTTTCAAACTCCTAAACAAGCCAAAGGCCCAATCAAAAGCCCTCCGCTGGAGATAGTAGAAGCTAATCCTTGATATATTTCCTTGTTATGGTGACCTATCTACAATAGAATGAACTCTTCTTCCTTTATAAATACTAACTTGCGAGACTTCCTTGAGGAGGCATTCGGGACGCAGTTTCTGACTATGTGTGACTTCAGTCGAACTCTCTGCTTTGGCAGAGAGGAAACCGGACGAAGCTTTGCCGAAGGTTAAAGCTTCGTCCGGGGAGGTAGACAGGCCCTGAACTCGTTTATACGGGTTCTAAGGGAATATTTTTGGCCGAGCCTACGGGCTTTGAGGACGCACGGTAAACTTGGCCTTGTGCCACATACATCCCTCGTGGGTGGGCTGTTAAATATCGACAGTCGACACACAGTCTCTGACTGTGTGAGACTTCTGTCGAACTTTCTGCTCTGGCAGAGAGGAACCCGGCAGTTAAATATAGGCAGTCGGGACGCAGTGTAACCTGGCAGTTTCAGACGGACGCTTCTATCTGCTGACTAATGACACTCTTATTTTGTATATATGTTCTGTTATTTCAATACACTTGTTCAACCTACCTTCTTCTTTCCATATCTTTCTTTCTGGCCCCTAACAGGCCAAAACACTGTCTTTATGCCATTATTCTTTATATAAGACTATTACTACTTCATTTTCTCTGGCTTCTGCAACCAAGCCTATGCCAGAGAAAAGGAAATAAATCAGATTCAAAAATGCATAATTGATATTTGTTGTCTGTATGAAAAAATATGTTGCACTTAAGAAAACAGTTTTAAGCCCATTGTGAACAACACCAACTGGACAATTTGGGAAAAGTAAAGTAAATTTATTTTGTATAGATTTGTAGTTTCTCCACACCTTAGTTATGACACCATATTGTTCAGAAACAAAGTTTACACGATATATAAAGAAGAATATGCAATGTTATTGGTCCTGATCTAGCATCTCGACTTTTGTTATGGTGACCTATCTACATTAGAATGAACTCTTCCTCCTTTATAAATACTAACCTGCGAGACTTCCTAAGGAGAGGCAGTCGGGACGCAATGTAACCTGGCAGTTTCAGACAGACACTTCTATCTGCTGACTAATAACACTCTTATTTTGTATATATGTTCCGTTATTTCAATACACTTGTTTAACCTACCTTCTTCTTTCCGTGTTTTTCTTTCTGGCCCCTAACAAGCCACAACATTCCTACAAAGTCGTAATTCCTTTTTTGGAATTTCTGTTCTTGAAGAAAAAACTCCACCCTACAAAAACTACAACCTAATTCGTAGTTGGCAACTTGTTTCTTTTTCTTCCTCGCTATTCTCTTCACTCACTGAGAGTGTGCAGCACGCGGTGTGGCACAATTGCAGCTCAGTGGTCGTAGCAAGCAGATGCAAGGTGACTATTCATTTCTGGAAATTCGTGATACCAAACGCTGGGGTAAAATGGGGGTGGGTAAAGCGCCTACCTTTATTAATTACTACTTCCACTCGTATAAACCTGAGGGCAAAATCTGAGGGCGGCATGCGCTAGATGAGGGACGGCAACACGACTAAAAAATTCTATTCACAGAGTCAGTCATCATTATTATGTATACAGAGTCAACTGGGTGTCTATATTAATAAATGATAACGCCATTACCAAAAATAGACATATCCGCTGAATGTATTGCTTCATGTCGTAAATACAATGATCTGCGAACTCACTGTCGTTAGATTGATTTTCCTTTTATAACTTGGTCAGGCAAGTTCACTGTGGTTAATGCAAGATTGTCGTGGACAGAATATTAATTATGCCTAAGTGATTCATTACAAATCGCTAATGATAACAG
Organism: Acanthosepion pharaonis; assembly: GCA_903632075.3. NCBI lineage: Eukaryota > Metazoa > Mollusca > Cephalopoda > Sepiida > Sepiidae > Acanthosepion > Acanthosepion pharaonis. The sequence goes on along the minus strand of CAHIKZ030000788.1, from coordinate 145,981 downwards.
TCGGCTTGATTGCGTATTGGCTTAGAAGATGAGGTTGAGCGGCGTCGAGAAAAAAATGGCTGTTCATAAAGCAACCACGATTGGAAAAGCGGAAATGTCTAAAAGGACAAGAGATCAGGTGCATTTACACCTCAACAAGTGACAGAAATGACAGAAATTCAGTTTTGTAGGAGTAACGAGGAAGGCAATTAGGAGAGAAACGAGAGATACATATGGACTGAGATAGATAGATAGATAGATAGATAGATAGATAGATAGATAGATAGATGAAATGACTTACATAAGGAAATGACTGAGACAGATATGAACAGACTGAGATAGATAGATAGATAGATAGATAGATAGATAGATATGAATATGAACAGGCTTTGATAGATAGATAGATAGATAGATAGATAGATAGATAGATAGATAGATAAAGAACTGACTTACATAGGGAACTGACTTAGATAGATAGATATGAGCAGACTGAGATAGATAGATAGATAAGGAACAGGCTTAGATAGATAGATAGATAGATAGATAGATAGATAAAACGAGCAGGTATATATATATATATATATATATATATATATATATATATGGGAAAAATTGTATGACAAAGTAGAAAAAGTATACTGGTAACCTTTTCCACTGTCTCATAAAGTTTTCCCAATATTATTCTAGTTATATAAAAAAAAATATAACGCTATCTTATATATACATATATATATATATATATATATATATATATATATATATATATATATATATGCGTGTCTGTGTGATTACTGAAAGATCTTATTGAAGATAAGTAAGCATAATATGTCTAAATTGTTTAATACCCAAGTTAAATTAAATACACACACACATATGCATGTGTGTGTGTGTGTGTGTGTGTGTGTGTTAATATGACTTCGTGCTAGAAAAAACCTAGACCCCCAAATAGTTCCGCTTGCCCAATTTCACTCTTGGTTTCAGTAAGAAAATAAATGAAAGAAAAGAAGAAGTGAAGATAGAAATATTTCACGGCTGTTTTAGTAAAATGGGAAAAAAAATTGTCAGTTAAATATTTTTCATTTGTACCCCCTTACTTCTTGAAATAACGACCAGCTTTCATATTTATGATTGTTCCTGTAATATTTTGTTAAATTTATGTTCAAATATTTAATGATGTGATAAGGGAATTTTTACGGATATACTATTGCCATAGAATTCGCCATGAGCTTATTTAATCATTAACTGAAGAATTAATTTTCATCAGACGATAAAAATAAGAAAAGAGTAAAAATTTTCAAAACTAAAAAACTAAAACTTCATAAATCTGATAATATAAACGACATCCTGTATCTGATTAAAGTGATTAAATGTCAAATGTGTGAGCTTTTTTTAATTTTCTGAATGAGTCTTTGGCAATATTTGCTTTTTTGTTGTGAAGAAAATTGCAAAATAAAGACTATTTTCACTTCTGCAATAAAAAAGGGCAAAGTTTATGATTTAGTGGATTTGAAAGAAGTATAGACATACAAAATATTCTTCTTACCCTTATAAATACATACACACACACACACACACACACACACACACACATATATATATATATATATATGTGTGTGTGTGTGTGTCTGTGTATGATTACGTAAGATCTAATTTGAAGATAAGTAAGCACAACATGTCTAAATTGTTTAATAGACAAGTTTAAATACACACAAATACACACACACACACACACACACACACACACATATATATATATATATATATATATATATATATATATATATATATATATATATATATATATATATATTAGTGGTAAATATACACATACATATGCAAAATATATAAATATATATATATACACATACATATATATTTGTATAAAAATAATTCAAGAGGATAGAATCCAGGTAGAACTCAATGTCCAGGACAGGTAAGGATATAATAAAAAGGCTTAAACACTAATATTCCATGGTTATAATTTATTCCATTGGAATCGTAAATACGATCCAATTCATCAGACCTACAAATTCAAAAAGAAAACAGAAAAAACAACTCCGGAAATAAAAAAAATAGAATTTAGAGAGAGTGTAAGTTTGAGAATTATTGGGACGAATGTTAGTGCTATAGAGAGGGGTAACAGACGAGAGAAGGTGGGGATTAAAATTTAACAGGAGACGTTTTAGAGGGGGAGTCAAAGACGGTTTAAGTGAGAAAAATGAATGTTACATATATATATATATATATATATATATATATATATATATATATATATATATTTGGTTGGATAGATGTGAGTTTGTGACCCTGGGTTTCACGCTTTAGCGATCGTGACGATCGCTAAAGCGTGAAACCCAGGGTCACAAACTCACATCTATCCAACCAAATATGTTAGCTATATCTCTCATATTGAGCGCTTTCTAATAAGTACCGCGCATATAATATATAAATAATTATACATACTTATATTTATTTATATTTATATACACTTTTCAGACACATATATATAAATATATATATATATATATGTATGTGTGTGTGTGTGTGTGAATGTGACTTCCTGCTAGAAAAATCGTAGACCCCCAAATAATTCAGTCTGCCCAATTTCACACAGCAGACTTGGGTCAACCCGTGGTATGGTTCTCAGGCACTTTCAAATATGTCTTACACGCTTGGATCGACTCCCCAGGACGATAAAATTAAGAATGCATCTTCGTGATAAACCAACGATGATGAGTTTCGAACCCGGGTCCCATGGTCGGAAAACGACCGTTCCATCCACTCTGCCACGTGCCCATATTTTTAAGGACTTGGGCTTTCTAGCCTCTCTGTTGATCACGCCAGATAACACGTTTTCTCCTAGAAAATGTAGCATAGGCCCGCTCAGCAGATTTGGGTGTTGAACAAATAGAAATATGTTTGAGCAGGTCCCTGCAACAATGATTCCCCATGGTTTCAGTACACTACTAAATTTTGTCTTTTTTGCTATTTGTCCCAAATATTTTTCTACCATCCATTTACTCAAGACCATCAAGTATGTTACGCGCTATTTTCCTTGGTCTTTCAGTCTGTCCTGTGAGTATTAGATTTTCCAAGCCCTTCTTTCTCACTACATACCTCAGTAATTTCAATTGCTTCTTCTTCCTAGAATCTGTTCTTTTATTGTCCTTTCACTTCACTAAAAGTTTTCTCATTCTCTTTCACTCACGATAAATCCTGGTGCTTTAATTGGTGAGGAATTATTAAAAACTTATCGATAATTCAAAAGTACTATCTATCTATCTATCTATCTATCTACCTATCTATCTATCTCTGTCTGTTCATATCTATCTATCTATCTATCTATCTATCTATCTATCTATCTATCGTCTGTTCATATCTATCTATCTATCTATCTATCTATCTATCTATCTATCTATCTATCTATCTCAGTCTGTTCATATCTATCTATCTATCTATCTATCTATCTATCTATCTATCTATCTATCTATCTAATACTAAAAGTCTGTGATTGTGTGCGTGATTGTGTGGTGCGTCCGTCCGTCCGAAGCATAATTATTTAAGTTGATCTGATTTTAAAAAATATTTTAAGTAAATTTTAAGTCAAGATTTGAGTTGTTTATACAGTAAGTATTTTTATTTTATCTTTCTTCAAACAGACAATTTTTTTAATTAAAATATTTTTAAGTTAAAGACAGACACAAAGAGATCTCGCTTTGCCGTTTCGTCCATTTGTTTGTAAAATAATTATTTATATTTCCATTTCTCTGGACAAACAACATTTTAAATATTTAAAAAATATTTTTGGGCATATTTAAAAAATATTTTCAAGTGAATATGATTTAAAATATTTTTTGGCATATTAAAAATATTTTCAAGTGAATATGATTTAAAACATTTTGTCATATTAAAAAAATATTTTTAAGTTAATCTGATTTGTTTACAAGAATTTTTTCATTTTTTTTTTTTTAAATTTTAATTATAATAATTTATAAAGTTTTAAATCTTTTTCATTTATAAAGTTTTAAATACTTAAATTTCTGTATATTTATACAGAAATTGAATTGGTTAAATGATATTGTTAATATGTTAAAAACCTATTTACTAATCATAAATGGAAAAAGCTTATTACAATTCATCAATCCCCAATATTTTAAAGGAATTTTTAAAATTTTTTTTTGTGCCGGTTTTATAATACAGATATTTCTTACATGACATTATCAAAAAATTAGAGTGATAACTTATAAATTTAAAAGCCAAAGTACCTCATTCAATAAAAACTTTATATAATAACGAATATCTTCCTAAATTTTTAAGATTACTGGGTAATTAATAATTATATAAGAAAAGCAGCCACATAATATTCCTTATGTAATATTTACAAATATATTCACCATATAAAAAAATTAGATAAACTCCAGTCTGGCAAGCAAGCTGTCAACATCTTAAACTACCACCTAGCTGCAGTTTTAAAAATGCATTACTGTGGTATTTTAAACAAAAATTCTCTAATATTTCTGTCAAATCTGATTAATTAAACTTTAAATCAGCTTATATTTCTCTGATTAAATTTCAGAAAAATACATTTTTATTTTTGAAAGTTTTTTAATAAATAGAATTACATTGTGATAGCAGATAGCTAAACATGACACTAAAAACAGTGTTGTTATTGATTTTAAAATAACTTCCAGCCAATTTAAAGTAGTTTTGAAATACAGCCAATTATTTTGGTATATTGAAATATTAAATTTAATTGATTAGCTTGATTAAACCAAAAAAAAAAAAGCTTCAAGAAAAGATTTTTAATTTTAAAAAATTCATTTAAACCTTAGGTACCTCCACAAAAACCTGATACCTATTTAAATGTCTTCTTTGAGTTAAATTTGGATTTATTTCAATGATAACAATGAAAGTAGTACCTCAAAAGCATTTCCCTAAGTTTTGAAATGCATTTTGAAAATGAAAAATATTTCTTGAAGCTTTTAATTTAGTTTTCAATTTAAGACATACCTACAAACATTTCCTTTATGAATGTAACATGAACACCTTTTTTGTATATATTTTTTAAGAAATCAACAATTTAAAAAGTTAACAGATTCAAAAGCAGTCTAATATTTTATTGAATTTTTACTTTTTATTAATAGTGTACCCTATAAAGATAAATCTTGAGGAAATGTTAGATAATTACCAATAAATGTTAATTTTACTATAGTTTACTCTTATCATCTGATAATAAATGTATGGACATATGCGGTTAGGAAAATAGATACATATACACATCAGAGATAAAATAATGATAGTAATGATTGATTCTGAACACACACATAATTGAATATGTTTCTCCTGGAGGACAATTAGGGGTTGACAGTTTTATTGTTCTTAAGATGCTCTGTGGCAGTACTCACCTCATTAAAGACGGGCTGTGTGTCCAAGAGCAGATATAGGGATAGGATCAGCAAATAATCAACAAACTTAGACTTGAGTTAACATATTTGAGCAACTCATTTAAGTTCTGGTTCAACGTACTTATTCTTTAGTAATACGTTATATATTTTTTTTTGGCTACTTTGGCTCAATAGTCTAATGTACAAAGAAACTTCTTGAGTAAATGTTAGAAAATTGCCAATAGATTTTAATTTTCCTATAAATTCCTCTTATCTGATCATATCATGAATGGATATCTACATTTAGGAAAACACATTTATACAAACATAAAATCAAAATTCTTTTTAAATATTAGGAGGGACGGGGGTTTATTCCACTCTAGTGAATTATTCCATTTATCATTAACAGATACATTCTTATGGTAATCATATTATTTGACCACTACAGAGTAATAGAAAATGGAGTACATTGATCTAATGATGATGTCTACTCCACCAAATGTGAAGAATGAAAATTGCATCACTGGTTGATAACATTATGTTGATGGCTGAAGACCAAAGAGAGATGCCATCTCAGGTCTAAATAGCTGATAATCACACATGAAACATCATTACGAAATTTCGAATGGATTTTTTGTGTAAATAATTTTAGATTATTTATTAAACCCTGAAATTTTATGCATAGTCAATACTAATTGATTTTATCAGATTGAAAGCCAAGTTTTATTTTTTATATTTCGTCATTTCCCTAAAAGATTTCTTTGTGCATATTATAACTATTTGAAGGTAAACAACTTTTCCATATCGCACTTTCAAAAACATCTTTGGTTTTATAGATACAGATTTTATATCAAAAATCTTCTTATTAAAAGGTACAAAAGATGCTTTTCATCGTGTTAGCATCCAGTTGTAATGTTTGGTTCATATCAACAGACTAATAATTGTCAGATTGAAATCACCATGTTTTTATAAAACTTTAAAAAATTCAAAAATTCTTTGTTGCTTGATATGTGAAATTGGTTCCTTATTTTTCTGCTCCTTAAACAAAGCTTCACTTGGTCATTATGCTTTAAATTTAATGCTTTTTTGCTTTATTTTAAATTTCATACCCTAATTAATGTTTTTTCTTCTTATCGTTCATTTTATTGATATCCTAATTTATCTGCTGTTGTGTGCTTGTCTTTTTTGAACCTAGTTTAAAAAGTGTAAAGAAGTATCTTTACAGAATATTTTTTATTTTTAAAAAAGCGGAATTAATTATTTTTAAAAAGGGATTGTGTTTTTTTAAACCCCAAGACTTCTGTCAAAAATTTCTGTCAAATCCTAACAAGGTTTAAAATTAAATATATTTTAATTTTCACCCGGCCTTTACCAGGGCTTGGTTGGGGGAACCGTTTTTCCTTTGCCCCCAGAGCGGATTGTTTTCTTTTCCCGGAAATCAATTATTTTCCCCCCCAGGGGGGTTTTAACTTCCCCGGGCCCACTTTTTTGTCTTTAAACTATGAATTTTTTTCTTAAAAGAGGGAGTGTCGTAAAACCCAAAAAAAGCGGAAAAAAAAATTTAACCCCTTTCAACCCCCGGACGGGGGTTTTTTAGTTTTCTCCACCCAAGCGGTGTTTCATCTTCCCCGGGGGGAAAAGGGAGACCTTTCTAAAACGAATTAACCCGGAAAAACGGAGATAAAAAAGAAAAATAAAATTAAAAATAGGTTTTTTCCAGGTTTAGTCAAAATTTTTTCCAGAAAAATTTTTTTTTTTTGGAAAAAACTTTTCCCCCCAAAACCAATTACATTTTTAAAATTTATTAATTATAAAATTTTTGAGGGGAAAACCCAAAAAGGGAGGAAAAAAAAAATTTTTTCCCCCAAGGAAAAAAAATTGGGTCTTTTAAAAATTTAACCCCATTCAGGTTGGATAAGCCCGGAAAAACCCCAAAAAAAAAAACAAAAAAAAAAATGGGGTTTACTAAAAAAAATTTGCAAATTTTTAAACCAAATTTTCTGGAAAAAAAATCACTTAAATCGTTCAGGCGTATTTATTTGAAATATGACAGCCACACAAATATAAGCAGATATGAATCAACAGTGATAGATCGATAGATATGAACATTCGAATAGATAGACATATAGATGAATGCCCGACGTACTGAGGTATCTATCTAGATACATAGATAAAAACGAACAGACTAAGATAGATACATAAATACATATATATGAATAAACTGTGATAGATATAGATAGATCGATAGATGAACAAGCTGAAACATGAACCCACTGAGATAGATTAACATGAACAGATTGCGATAGATATGAATGGATAAATGTGATAGAGGATAGATAGATATGAACATAATTAGATAGAATGAATGATAGATTGCGATAGATAGACAGATAGATAGATAGATAGATATAACAGATAGATAGATAGATAGATAATGAACAGAATTAGATAGATAGATAGATAGATAGATAGATAGATAGATAATGTAAAATAGATTGCGATAGATAGATAGATGAATGGATAGATGAATGGATAGGATAGATTGCGATAGATATGCATTAGATAGGATAGATGATAGAATGATACAGATAGATAGATAGATAGATAATAGAACATGAATGATGATAGATTACGATAGATATACAGATAGATAGATAGATAGATATGAACAGAATTGATTAGATAGATAGATAGATAGATAGATAGATAGATAGATAGATGAATAGAATAATGGAACGGATAGATAGATTGATAGATAGATAGATAGATAGATAAATGTAACAGAATTAGATAGATAGATAGATATAGATAGATGGATGAATGAATGGATAGATGGATAGATGATAGATAGATTGATAGAGGATAGATAGATAGATAGATAGATAGATATGAACAGAATTAGATGAGATAGATGAATGATAGATAGATAGATAGATGAATAACAGATTGCGATGAATATACAGATAGATAGATGAATGAATATGAACAGAATTAGATAGATAGATAGATGAATAGATGAGAGGAATGATAGATAGATGATAGAGATTGCGATAGATTGATAGATAGATAGATAGATAGATAGATAGATAGATATGTGAACAGAATTAGATAGATAGATGAATGAAATAGATAGTTACGATAGATATACAGATAAATAAATGATTGGTATAGACATACAGATAGATAGATAGATAGGATATGAAATAGATAGATAATAGATAGATAGATAATGATGAATTGATGATAGATAGATAGATAGATAGATGAATATGAACAGAATTAGATAGATAGATAGATAGGGATAGATAGATGAATGAAATCGGATTGCGATAGATTGATAGATAGATAGATAGATATATAACAGAATTAGATAGATAGATAGATAGATAGATAGATAGATAGATAGATAGATAATGAAAATAGACTAGACAGAATTAGATAGATAGATAGATAGATATGAACAGAATGAGATAGATGAATAGATAACAGAATGCACAGATTGATGAATACACAGATAGATAGATAGATGATATGAACGATTAGATGAATAGATAGATAGATAGATGAATAGATAAATAATGAACGGATTGCGATAGATTGATAGATAGATAGATAGATAGATATGAACAGAATTAGATAGATAGATGAATGAATAGATAGAACAGATTGCGATAGATATACAGATAGATAGATAGATAGATAGATAGATAATGAAGAACTGAGATAGATAGCTAGGTAGATGATATATATATGATACAGATGAGGCAGAAACAGAAGCACACACACACATATATTTTATTGATTATAGAGATATAATAAAATGTCACTAAAAAAGCCTATCTATCCCTCAAATGTTCAGACTTTTGCACGCCCTTCTTTATCCCAAAGGGTATTAGTGCACGTAAGTGAATAATGGATTCAACTGGAATTGAACCTGGCTTCCGATTCTGCGGTAGAATCCATTTTTCTGCGGTATCATCCGCTATAAACCGGTCCGTAAATCATCTTCTTCTTCCCCGCCCATAGCTGGAGAGAAGAAGAGGATTCTATAATTCTTCCGAAGAGTATTAGTATATAAATGAATGTAATGGATTCAAATGATTCGAACTTGTCTCCGATTCCTCAATCAGAAGCCGTGTCTCCTAATTATCCTATTATTATTATTCCCTTTGAATTCTACTCATAATCATTTCCTTCTGGGTCTCTACCTACTACACCTAAGATTAAAATGGCGTCGCGATTTTCCACAAAACTTTTGTAAAAAAGTAAATAAATGAATAAATAAAACCACTTAACCCACATTTTACAGAGATAAAGATCTTTTGATGTTCGCCTTGTGTTTCTGCGAATAACGATTTGTGTTTATTTAGGATACTTTCTACCAGGGAACCCTTCAATGTGCCTATCAGAACCTTTTAAGTAAGGCCCAGACAAACTAGAACTATGGATGCCTTCATGCCAAGCCATGTTTTTTAGATTTCCATTTGAAGATCCATATATTTTGATAGTCTTTGAAGATCTTCTGAAAGTTACATCACCGTCTGCGAAAATGGCTACGTTAATAAGAAAAGTTCATTCTATTTTTGTGGTCTTTGATCACAGATGTTCGCTTGATTAGCTTTGATTATCAAGTTTGTGTGTATTGTAATGTACCATAAAATTGTTACATATCCAGCGCCGTAAACGGTTTGGAATTATTTCATATACCTTACTAGATTAAAAGCCGTCTGATCGGATGGTATTGCTAGCTCCTGAGAGGAGCGATTGACCTTCATCACAGCCAGCTAGGAAGGGTGAATACGATAAGCAATAATTAAATACAGAGCTACAGAAAAACTCAAATCTGATCGCTGCATTTAAGTAACGAATTAATACTTAAGATTACCTTTAAAAGTTCAACGATAATTCTTCTTCCGCCAATTAATTTAAAGACAATTTGATGCACGTAAGTTGCTTACTTTCCGTAAAAAACAATTTTTTTTTATTTCGTAGATGACTTTTCGCTGGATTTTGCAATTAATTTCCGATTATTCCCAAATGTATTTCAAGTTATTAAAATTGTTATCGTACCAAAATTTGGTCGCAAACAAATCACGTAAAAAAATCCGAAAACAATCACGGTAATAAAATTTGCGATTCCATCATTTGTGATCCCGGAATGGTTTAATTTGCCCGATTCGGCCCTCTAGGGAAAGTTGAAATATGTTGACATTCGCATTTATTATATAGCCCTAATTGAAAAGTCGGAATTCAGTATTCTGATTCCAAAATTACAACGTTTCGACCGTTGTACGCTCCGGCCTTCTTCAGCTGAACCATTTATTTTGCCTCACTGGGGTAGATTGTTCTAGTTCCATGTGCCATGTTTAATGGATGTCAGTTATCAGTTATCTCCTGTTAATTCTCCAAGTTCTCCACTGCCTTAGCTGGCAGACTGAACTGCGGTCCATATAACATCAGGACCACCTTCAAAAGCTTGACGACACTTCGCAGATATTTCTCTCGAGTAAGACCCCATATAGAGAACATGACTAAAGACTGTGTGTCCTTGAGGACATCTGTGTATGAATTTCTGGGTATTATAAAACCTAATGTCTTCAGCAACCATTTTTTTTTTATCAGTACTATATTGCAATTTTTTTCCTGTTATTATTACATTTTTTTTTACCAGAGCTCATATATTGCATTTTTGTTGTTATTATCGCTTTTCTGGCACTCCTTATTACTGGTTCCCATATTGTATTTAACGGCATTTAGATTGATTTACTTACAATTATGAGGATGAAAAAGATTTATAGAGTAACCAGGATTTATAAATGCCTAATTGCAACTGATATAATGTGCTATATTTCACGGTGGTTCAATATCGTCTCGAAAACGTTGTTATCAAAATTAAAAACTTAAAAGCATTTTCGTACACTTTTACTGGATTCAACCGAGCTCACGGTGAAAACGTAGAGTTCCACACAAACGTATATATGCACACCCATACACACACAACACACATAGACACACACGCACATATAGACGCGCACTCATATATACACAGAACACACACACATGCAATCACAAACACAGAGACATAGACATACATACACACACATATACACACACACATATATACACACATACACGCACACAGATATATATACACACACACACACCCATACACACATATGTACGCACCCCACACACATATACAAACACATGCATAAACACACTTACATGCACATACACACACACTTTTCAATTAAAGGACAAAACTCTTTAACTTTCAATAGCTCATGTTACAGAAATTTTGGATTCTCAAAAACGTGTTTATCATTAAAAAAACATTTTTACTTTAGTTCACATATACACACACAAACATAGAGACCATACATATGCACACACACAAACAACACACATAGACACACACGCACATACAGACGCACACTTGCATATACACACACATACACAGACATGCAATCACAAGCACAGAGACATACATATACATACACACATATATGCACACATACACACACATACATTTGTCATTAAAAAAAAGCATTTTTTACACTTTAGTTCGATACTACATTCTATCTACTAACACACATATACACATACAAACATAGAGATACACATACATATGTACACGCATAGCATACAACACACATACACACATGTTGATATACACGCGCAATTTGTATATACACACATACAATCACAAACGCAGAAACATTCACATACATACACATATACCCACACAGACATATACACACGCGGGCACACACATATATATATACACACATACACACACACATGTAAACACACCACATACCACACCACATACATACATACATATGTATGTACACATATACACACACGTATACACATACACACACATAGCTCACAAACACAAATACACAAATATTATATATATATATATATATATATATATATATATATATATATATATATATATATATATATATAAATGAGAATGTTCTCGTGTCACTGTGTCACTTTTTTCAATTAAAGGGAAACAACTCTCTAACTTTCGAAATTTTGGATTCTCAATTTTGATTACGGCGATTGTTGTTTATGAGTTTTTACTGTTTTTGCGACGATAAAAATTTATAAATTTGAAATCAATTTGGGGATAATCCGAATTAATTGTAGAAATCCTTGGGAAAGTCAATGTGAAATAAAAAATAATTATTTTACCGAAAAGTAAGACCTACGCATATCAATTTTCTTTAGATTAATTGATGAAAGAAAAGTTTCGTTGATCTTTTAAAGTTAAAACTTAAATATTAATTTTGAGTTCTTCTGATTTTATTGCTGCCCTATCGCATATGACAGCAGTATGCCTTGCAATAAGAAATCTCCGCCAACAGAGAACAGATTGCAATCAAAGAGCCAAGGCTTGGAGAGAAAAGGCCCGTGTGAAATGAAAAACCCATCTCATACAGGGAGATGAGGGGCTTCCAATGCTGAGAATATGTAAAGACTTAGGCACTTTCAAACTCCTAAACAAGCAAAGGCCCAATCAAAGCCCTCCGCTGGAGATAGTAAAGCTAATCCTTGATATATTTCCTTGTTATGGTGACCTATCTGCAATAGAATGAACTCTCTTCCTTTATAAATACTAACTTGCGAGACTTCCTTGAGGAGGTATTCGGGACGCAGTTTCTGACTATGTGTGACTTTAGTCGAACTCTCTGCTTTGGCAGAGAGGAAACCGAACAAGCTTGCCGAAGGTTAAAGCTTCGTCCGGGAGAGGTAGACAGGCCCTGAACTCGTTTATACGGGTTTCTAAGGGAATATTTTTGGCCGAGCCTACGGGCTTTGAGGACGCACGGTAAACTTGGCCTTGTGCCACACATCCTCGTGGGTGGGTTGTTAAATATCGACAGTCGACACACAGTCTCTGACTGTGTGAGACTTCTGTCGAACTTTCTGCTCTGGCAGAGGGAACCCGGCAGTTAAATATAGGCAGTCGGGACGCAGTGTAACCTGGCAGTTTCAGACGGACGCTTCTATCTGCTGACTAATGACACTCTTATTTTGTATATATGTTCTGTTATTTCAATACACTTGTTCAAACTACCTTCTTCTTTTCCATATCTTTCTTTCTGGCCCCTAACAGGCCAAAACACTGTCTTTATGCCATTATTCTTTATATAAGACTATTATTATTTCATTTTCTCTGGCTTCTGCAACAAGCCTATGCCAGAGAAAAGGAAATAAATCAGATTCAAAAATGCATAATTGATATTTGTTGTCTGTATGAAAAAATATGTTGCACTTAAGAAAACAGTTTTAAGCCCATTGTGAACAAATACCAACTGGACAATTTGGGGAAAAGTAAAGTAAATTTATTTTGTATAGATTTGTAGTTTCTCCACACCTTAGTTATGACACCATATTGTTCAGAAACAAAGTTTACGATATATAAAGAAGAATATGCAATGTTATTGGTCCTGATCTAGCATCTCGACTTTTGTTATGGTGACCTATCTACATTAGAATGAACTCTTCCTCCTTTATAAATACTAACCTGCGAGACTTCCTAAGGAGAGGCAGTCAGGACGCAATGTAACCTGGCAGTTTCCAGACAGACACTTCTATCTGCTGACTAATAACACTCTTATTTTGTATATATGTTCCGTTATTTCAATACACTTGTTTAACCTACCTTCTTCTTTCCGTGTTTTTTTTCTGGCCCTCAACAAGCCACAACATTCCTACAAAGTCGTAATTCCTTTTTTTAGAATTTCTGTTCTTGAAGAAAAACTCCACCCTAAAAAAAACTACAACCTAATTCGTAGTTGGCAACTTGTTTCTTTTTTCTTCCCTGCTATTCTCTTCACTCACTGAGAGTGTGCAGCACGCGGTGTGGGCACAATTGCAGCTCAGTGGTCGTAGCAAGCAGATGCAAGGTGACTATTCATTTCTGGAAATTCGTGATACCAAACGCTGGGGTAAAAATGGGGTGGGTAAAGCGCCTACCTTTTATTAATTACTACTTCCACTCGTATAAACCTGAGGCAAAATCTGAGGGCGGCATGCGCTAGATGAGGGACGGCAACACGACTAAAAATTCTATTCACAGAGTCAGTCATCATTATTATGTATACAGAGTCAACTGGGTGTCTATATTAATAAATGATAACGCCATTACCAAAAATAGACATATCCGCTGAATGTATTGCTTCATGTCGTAAATACAATGATCTGCGAACTCACTGTCGTTAGATTGATTTTCCTTTTATAACTTGGTCAGGCAAGTTCACTGTGGTTAATGCAAGATTGTCGTGGACAGAATATTAATTATGCCTAAGTGATTCATTACAAATCGCTAATGATAACAGTCGGCTTGATTGCGTATTGGCTAGAAGATGAGGTTGAGCGGCGTCGAGAAAAAAATGGCTGTTCATAAAGCAACCACGATTGGAAAAGCGGAAATGTCTAAAAGGACAAGAGATCAGGTGCATTACACCTCAACAAGTGACAGAAATGACAAAATTCAGTTTTGTAGGAGTAACGAGGAAGGCAATTAGGAGGAGAAACGAGAGATACATATGGACTGAGATAGATAGATAGATAGATAGATAGATAGATAGATAGATAGATAGATAGATAGATGAAATGACTTACATAAGGAAATGACTGAGACAGATATGAACAGACTGAGAGATAGATAGATAGATAGATAGATAGATAGATAGATATGAACAGGCTTTGATAGATAGATAGATAGATAGATAGATAGATAGATAGATGAATGTGATAAAGAACTGACTTACATAGGAAACTGACTTAGATGAATGGATATGAGCAGACTGAGATAGATGGATAGATAAAGGAACAGGCTTAATAGATGAATAGATAGATAGATAGATAGATATAGATAGATAAAGTATATATATATATATATATATATATATATATATATATATATATGGGAAAATTGTATGACAAAGTAGAAAAAGTATACTGGTAACCTTTTTCCACTGTCTCATAAAGTTTTCCAATATTATTCTAGTTATATAAAAAATATAACGCTATCTTATATATACATATATATATATATATATATATATATATATATATATATGTCTGTGTGTGATTACTGAAGATCTTATTGAAGATAAGTAAGGCATAATATGTCTAAATTGTTTAATACCCAAGTTAAATTAAATACACACACACATATGCATGTGTGTGTGTGTGTGTGTGTGTGTTAATATGACTTTCGTGCTAGAAAAAAACCTAGACCCCCAAATAGTTCCGCTTGCCCAATTTCACTCTTGGTTTCAGTAAGAAAAATAAATGAAAGAAAAGAAGAAGAAGATAGAAATATTTCACGGCTGTTTTAGTAAAATGGGAAAAAATTGTCAGTTAAATATTTTCATTTGTACCCCTTACTTCTTGAAATAACGACCAGCTTTCATATTTATGATTGTTCCTGTAATATTTTGTTAAATTTATGTTCAAATATTTAATGATGTGATAAGGAATTTTTACGGATATACTATTGCCATAGAATTCGCCATGAGCTTATTTAATCATTAACTGAAGAATTAATTTTCATCAGACGATAAAAATAAGAAAAGAGTAAAATTTTCAAAACTAAAAAACTAAAACTTCATAAATCTGATAATATAAACGACATCCTGTATCTGATTAAAGTGATTAAAATGTCAAATGTGTGAGCTTTTTTTAATTTTTCTGAATGAGTCTTTGGCAATATTTGCTTTTTTTGTTGTGAAGAAAATTGCAAAATAAAGACTATTTTCACTTCTGCAATAAAAAAAAAAAGTTTATGATTTAGTGGATTTGAAAGAAGTATAGACATACAAAAATATTCTTCTTACCCTTATAAATACATACACACACACACACACACACACACACACACACACATATATATATATATATATATGTGTGTGTGTGTGTGTCTGTGTATGATTACGTAAGGATCTAATTTGAAGATAAGTAAGCACAACATGTCTAAATTGTTTAATAGACAAGTTTAAATACACACACAAATACACACACACACACACACACACACACACATATATATATATATATATATATATATATATATATATATATATATATATATATATATATATATATATAATAAAATATACACATACATATGCAAAATATATAAATATATACATACACATACATATATATTTGTATAAAAATAATTCCAAGAGGATAGAATCCAGGTAGAACTCAATGTCCAGGACAGAGTAAGGATATAATAAAAGGCTTAAACACTAATATTCCATGGTTATAATTTATTCCATTGGAATCGTAAATACGATCCAATTCATCAGACCTACAAATTCAAAAAAGAAAACAGAAAAACAACTCCGGAAATAAAAAATAGAATTTAGAGAGAGTGTAAGTTTGAGAGTGTGGGACGAATGTTAGTGCTATAGAGAGGGTAACAGACGAGAGAAGGGTGGGGATTAAAATTTAACAGGAGACGTTTTAGAGAGGGAGTCAAAGACGGTTTAAGTGAGAAAAAATGAATGTTACATATATATATATATATATATATATATATATATATATATATATATATATATTTGGTTGGATAGATGTGAGTTTGTGACCTGGGTTTCACGCTTTAGCGATCGTGACGATCGCTAAAGCGTGAAACCCAGGGTCACAAAACTCACATCTATCCAACCAAATATGTTAACTATATCTCTCATATTGAGCGCTTTCTAATAAGTACCGCGCATATAATATATAAATAATTATACATACTTATATTTATTTATATTTATATACACTTTTCAGACACATATATATAAATATATATATATATATGTATGTGTGTGTGTGTGTGAATGTGACTTCCTGCTAGAAAAAATCGTAGACCCCAAATAATTCAGTCTGCCCAATTTCACACAGCAGACTTGGGTCAACCCGTGTATGGTTCTCAGGCACTTTCAAATATGTCTTACACGCTTGGATCGACTCCCCAGGACGATAAAATTAAGAATGCATCTTCGTGATAAACCAACGATGATGAGTTTCGAACCCGGGTCCCATGGTCGGAAAACGACCGTTCCATCCACTCTGCCACGTGCCCATATTTTTAAGGACTTGGGCTTTCTAGCCTCTCTGTTGATCACGCCAGATAACACGTTTTCTCCTAGAAAATGTAGCTATGGCCCGCTCAGCAGATTTGGGTGTTGAACAAATAGAAATATGTTTGAGCAGGTCCCTGCAACAATGATTCCCATGGTTTCAGTACACACTACTAAATTTTGTCTTTTTGCTATTTGTCCCAAATATTTTTCTACCATCCATTTACTCAAGACCATCAAGCATGTTACGCGCTATTTTCCTTGGTCTTTCAGTCTGTCCTGTGAGTATTAGATTTTCCAAGCCCTTCTTTCTCACTACATACCCTCAGTAATTTCAATTGCTTTTTCTTCCTAGAATCTGTTCTTTTTTATTGTCCTTTCACTTCACTAAAAGTTTTCTCATTCTCTTTCACTCACGATAAATCCTGGTGCTTTAATTGGTGAGGAATTATTAAAAACTTATCGATAATTCAAAAGTACTATCTATCTATCTATCTATCTATCTACCTATCTATCTATCTCTGTCTGTTCATATCTATCTATCTATCTATCTATCTATCTATCTATCTATCTATCTATCTATCTATCGTCTGTTCATATCTATCTATCTATCTATCTATCTATTCATCTATCTATCTCTATCTCAGTCTGTTCATATCTATCTATCTATCTATCTATCTATCTATCTATCTATCTATCTATCTATCTAAAAAAAAGTCTGCGATTGTGTGCATGTGATTGTGTGGTGCGTCCGTCCGTCCGAAGCATAATTATTTAAGTTGATCTGATTTTAAAAAATATTTTAAGTAAATTTTAAGTCAAGATTTGAGTTGTTTATACAGTAAGTATTTTTATTTTATCTTTCTTCAAACAGACAATTTTTTTAATTAAAAATATTTTAAGTTAAAGACAGACACAAAGAGATCTCCTTTTGCCGTTTCGTCCATTTGTTTGTAAAATAATTATTTATATTTCCATTTCTCTGGACAAACAACATTTTAAATATTTAAAAAATTTTTGGGCATATTTAAAAATATTTTCAAGTGAATATGATTTAAAATATTTTTTGGCATATTAAAAATATTTTCAAGTGAATATGATTTAAAACATTTTTGTCATATTAAAAAATATTTTTAAGTTAATCTGATTTAAAGTTCGAGTTTTTCCCGGAATTTCTATTCCTATTAAATGTTGTTAACAATCAGTAAAACGTTAAATATGAACTTGTAAACCAAATCAATGATGACACAAACGAATTGAAATGTTTAACTGAATCATAATAAAATTAAGTTTCATTTCAATGGAATGCTGAAATGAACATTAATGTTTTATAACCTGAACAAACGTGTCACGGATAGTGTAGTACATTACAAACTGTAAAAATATGGGATTTGACAAAATATCTTGATCAGAGGTCAAAGAACCTAATGATTCCCAGTAAAATATTTAATTAAACTCTGGTTTTGTGATTTAAAAAAAGTTTCGATAGAGAGATATTTCTCTAAGGAAGATCAAAGTCAAAACATTTTTATGTCAAAACATTTTTATGTCAAAACATGCAGACTTTTAAACAACAAGGTATCGAAAAAATTTCTTATAAATGACAAGAAAATATTTAGAATATTTCCATTGTTCTTTTTTTTTATTATATAATTTATTCTATTTACCTCGATTTAACTCTGTTGAGCGAGATACGAAACCGGTTAGCTAGCCCGTTTTTCATTTTCACGAGTGGTAATAATAAAACTAATTTTTGCCTTTTCATGGCAGTGATATATATATATATATATATATTACTCTGGATTTTGGAGTGAACAATTACACATTAAATGTACCATTTTAAGAAATAGTATTATATATATTTTTAATGATAATAATAAAAATCAAAATAAATAAATAAGAATAAAAGTGTAAAATTATCATCAATGATCGTCCTCGTCATGACGATAAACTGCATCCGCGTTCTGGGTAAGACGATAAACTACGTCCGGCAGCAAGGCCTCTGATCTGGAGGTTTTGAGGAGCGTGGAACCACCTCTTAATTGTCGGTGTTCCCAGGTCCACACCAGCTATGGGAAAATAGTTAACCCTTTGACTGGGGTTAAAACACTATGAAAGTGTAAAACTAGGTTTTAGTACCAGCAATATATTTTTGTAAAAAATTATTACCAGCAATGAATTTGGGAAGAAAAAAATTACTACCAATAACATATTATTAACAGCAAAACATTTTTAAAAAATATTACCAACAATAAAAATCTTGTCGGCATCAAATAACTCATTGAGGTTGATATACCGTAAAACAAATCAAACCAAACCAAACTAATGAAATATATGAGAACATTTATTTATTATTATTATTTTTGTTGTTAAAAATGAATTATTCTGAACCAATAGAAAAAGAGAAAAATAGCGTTACGATTTGAAACACTTTTCCGGTAAATCTCAAAATACGTCCTCGTTCAAATAAAAATGTTACTTACAGTCAATAAAAGCGAAAAGGATAAAAAAAAATAAAATTACAGGCAAAAGTTTTTAAAAAAATTGAATAGTAAATGATCAGGAAGGGAATCGAACATAGATAATCAAAACAAACATTAATATTCGTAATGCCTTTCCCACAATATCCAAATTTACCTGCTCATTCATAAAGTCCTACAATTCCTACAATTTCGAAAGTTACATCCTCATTCATAAAAAGAGAAATGTTACGCTTAAATATAAAATAGATTAGAATTATTCATGTCAATGTATAAATTATTTAACAAATACAGGAATGTTTTTTATATAATAATTCTTACTGAGACATTTTTCTTAATAAATTAAACTTGCTGAATATTATTCAGTGCCATGAGTGATACACGCTTAGGCGATCTATGTATCTTTCGATAGATGACCGATGAGGCATGTTTTAGCTGCAGTACGTTGCCATTTCTTTCTGCGGTAGACAAGTTCTCGTCAAAGGCTATAGAACCAGTCTGTTCTGCTATTTACCCATAGCTGGGGGGAGAAGAAGAAGAAGGATTCATATCTTTCCAAAGGGTAGTAGCACGTAAGGGGATTCGACTGAAGGCTCTCTTATTCCTCAATTCGAGCCACTATTCATTACGCCTTTTTCCCGCAGTAGGTTGCCATTTCTTTCTGCGGTAGCCCAGTTGCCATCCAAGGCTATAGAACCCAGTCTGCCCTGCTATTTATCAACAGCTGGGTAGGGTGGAGGAAAAGAGGAGGATTCATACCTTTCCCAAGAGTATGAGCACGTAAGGGAATGTAATGGATTCGATTTGAATTCGAACTCGGCTCTCCGATTCCTCAATCCGAGCCGCTATCCATTACTTCTTTTTCCATCAGTAGGTTGCCATTTCTTTCTGCGGTAGACCAGTTGCCATCCAAAGCTATAGAACCCTGTCTGTTCTGCTATTTACCCATAGCTGTGGAGGGGGGAGAAGAAGAGCATTCATACCTTTCCCAAGGGTATTAGCACATAAGTGAATATTATGGATTCGACTGGAATTCGAACTCGGCTCAATCCTAGCCGATATCCATTTCACCACCGCGCCTCCTCCCGCTGAATAATACTTATTTTAAGAAATAAAACAACCGTTGTATACGACGAATTATCTTGAAAACTTAAACAAATATGTATTTTAATAATTAAGGACTAGAAATACATAAAAATATAACAAAAATTTTAAATAATCGACAAAGATAAATAAGAATAAATAAAAAATGAACATTTAAAATACGATATCGCTTTCAATGAGCCAGGGAAATAACTCGTCTATTTACATCGATATCAGTGTTCATATAGGAACGAAACTACATCTATACACCTGACACGTCTACGCAAAAATAATAATCGTCGGGAGGCAAAAATTGATGTTGGTGCCAGGGGTGTCAGTACCGCCTTAGCCACAGAAACTGTGTTATCTCCGCTGGTTAGCGGCTCACGAAGGCTGGGTAGGTTACGTTTTGTCACACGTTGTATGTAGAAAAATAGGGAAAATATGTTTCGGTAGAATCACAAGTTTCAGATATATGCTGGGTATCTTGGAAAGAATCCCTGATACCAATTTAGGCTCGAAGAAGGATAAAATTTTCATGTTTATTAAAAAAACGAAAAAAATTACAAAAAATAAAAAAATAAAAAAATTCAACTGAGAGAAATAGGTTAAACGAAAATCTTGCGTCAAGCTGGAATTCGTTTTAAAAATAACAGCGAATGAAGAATTGGGGGGAGATGTTGATTCAAGGTGGGGTTTCCATTTGAGAGGTTCAAAAAATAAAAGAGCCAGCCAGAATGAAAGAACAGATGTGAAACTGATTTGACTCAAGCCGATTATGTTTCATCACAGCTTAAAAGCTTCATTTCAACCGGAAGTCATTCAAATGGTGTTTAAATATCTTTTCAGTTTTCTGCATTTTCCATACACTAGCAGAGGAGGAATAATTCCATAGCGAAAACGAATCCTTGACTTCCACCCATTCCTATTTTTGTGTAGCTTACAAATTCCAGAAATGTCTTGGATAAATGATGAGGAAGGAGCGTTTGGAGAATATGAAACTCACAGTACAACACATTTGAAAAGGTCCAGAAAACTAAAGGAAGAACAAATATCACGAAGTTGTAAAAAGCAAGTAATAAGCTTTACTGATAGAATAGGGCTATTATATGTATAATGGAAATGCATTGCTAATGATTTTACTATAGGAATGCATTGCAAATAAGGAAGAAAGGGATTGTCAGTGGTCAGGAATGAATGCAAGCATTACTGATAGAATAGGCTATTATATGTAAAATGGAAATGCATTGCTAATGATTTTACTATAGGAATGCATTGCAAATGAGGAAGAAAGGGTTTGTCTGTGGTCAGGAATGAATGCAAGCATTACTGATAGAATAGGGCTATTATATGTATAATGGAAATGCATTGCTAATGATTTTACTATAGGAATATATTGAAAACGAGGAAGAAAGGGATTGTCAGTGGTCAGGAATGAATGCAAGCATTACTGATAGAATAGGGCTATTATATGTATAATGTAAATGCATTGCTAATGATTTTACTATAGGAATGCATTGAAATGAGGAAGAAAGGGATTGTCAGTGGTCAGGAATGAATGCAAGCATTACTGATAGAATAGGGCTATTATATGTATAATGGAAATGCATTGCTAATGATTTTACTATAGGAATGCATTGTAAATGAGGAAAAAGGGATTGTCAGTGGTCAGGAATGAATGCAAGCATTACTGATAGAATAGGGCTATTATATGTATAATGGAAATGCATTGCTAATGATTTTACTATAGGAATGCATTGCAAATGAGGAAGAAAGGGATTGTCAGTGGTCAGGAATGAATGCAAGCATTACTGATAGAATAGGGCTATTATATGTATAATGGAAATGCATTGCTAATGATTTTACTATAGGAATGCATTGTAAATGAGGAAGAAAGGGATTGTCAGTGGTCAGGAATGAATGCAAGCATTACTGATAGAATAGGGCTATTATATGTATAATGGAAATGTATTGCTAATGATTTTACTATAGGAATGCATTGCAAATGAGGAAGAAAGGGATTGTCAGTGGTCAGGAATGAATGCAAGCATTACTGATAGAATAGGGCTATTATATGTATAATGGAAATGTATTGCTAATGATTTTACTATAGGAATGCATTGCAAATGAGGAAGAAAGGGATTGTCAGTGGTCAGGAATGAATACAAGCATTACTGATAGAATAGGGCTATTATATGTATAATGGAAATGTATTGCAATGATTTTACTATAGGAATGTATTGCAAATGAGGAAGAAAGGGATTGTCAGTGGTCAGGAATGAATGCAAAACTTACTGATAGAATAGGGCTATTATATGTATAATGTAAATGCATTGCTAATGATTTTACTATAGGAATGCATTGCAAATGAGGAAGAAAGGGATTGTCAGTGGTCAGGAATGAATGCAAGCATTACTGATAGAATAGGGCTATTATATGTATAATGGAAATGTATTGCTAATGATTTTACTATAGGAATGCATTGCAAATGAGGAAGAAAAAATTGTCAGTGGTCAGGAATGAATGCAATCATTACTGATAGAATAGGGCTATTATATGTATAATGGAAATGTATTGCTAATGATTTTACTATAGGAATGCATTGCAAATGAGGAAGAAAAGGGATTGTCAGTGGTCAGGAATGAATGCAATCATTACTGATAGAATAGGGCTATTATATGTATAATGGAAATGCATTGCTAATGATTTTACTATAGGAATGCATTGAAAATGAGGAAGAAAGGGATTGTCAGTGGTCAGGAATGAATGCAAGCATTACTGATAGAATAGGAACTATTATATGTATAATGGAAATGCATTGCTAATGATTTTACTATAGGAATGCATTGCAAATGAGGAAGAAAGGGATTGTCAGTGGTCAGGAATGAATG
This sequence comes from Acanthosepion pharaonis, assembly GCA_903632075.3. Taxonomy (NCBI): domain Eukaryota; kingdom Metazoa; phylum Mollusca; class Cephalopoda; order Sepiida; family Sepiidae; genus Acanthosepion; species Acanthosepion pharaonis. The sequence continues at coordinate 122,060 of CAHIKZ030000788.1, read as the reverse complement.
CAAGCATTACTGATAGAATAGGGCTATTATATGTATAATGGAAATGTATTGCTAATGATTTTACTATAGGAATGCATTGCAAATGAGGAAGAAAAAGGGATTGTCAGTGGTCAGGAATGAATGCAAGCATTACTGATAGAATAGGGCTATTATATGTATAATGGAAATGCATTGCTAATGATTTTACTATAGGAATGCATTGAAAATGAGGAAGAAAGGGGATATCAGTGGTCAGGAATGAATGCAAGCATTACTGATAGAATAGGGCTATTATATGTATAATGGAAATGCATTGCTAATGATTTTACTATAGGAATGCATTGCAAATGAGGAAGAAAGGGATTGTCAGTGGTCAGGAATGAATGCAAGCATTACTGATAGAATAGGGCTATTATATGTATAATGGAAATGTATTGCTAATGATTTTACTATAGGAATGCATTGCAAATGAGGAAGAAAGGGATTGTCAGTGGTCAGGAATGAATGCAAGCATTACTGATAGAATAGGGCTATTATATGTATAATGGAAATGTATTGCTAATTTTTTACTATAGGAATGCATTGCAAATGAGGAAGAAAGGGATTGTCAGTGGTCAGGAATGAATGCAAGCATTACTGATAGAATAGGGCTATTATATGTATAATGGAAATGCATTGCTAATGATTTTACTATAGGAATGCATTGCAAATGAGGAAGAAAGGGATTGTCAGTGGTCAGGAATGAATGCAAGCATTACTGATAGAATAGGGCTATTATATGTATAATGGAAATGCATTGCTAATGATTTTACTATAGGAATGCATTGAAAATGAGGAAGAAAGGGATTGTCAGTGGTCAGGAATGAATGCAAGCATTACTGATAGAATAGGGCTATTATATGTATAATGGAAATGTATTGCTAATGATTTTACTATAGGAATGCATTGAAAATGAGGAAGAAAGGGATTGTCAGTGGTCAGGAATGAATGCAAGCATTACTGATAGAATAGGGCTATTATATGTATAATGGAAATGCATTGCTAATGATTTTACTATAGGAATGCATTGAAAATGAGGAAGAAAGGGATTGTCAGTGGTCAGGAATGAATGCAAGCATTACTGATAGAATAGGGCTATTATATGTATAATGGAAATGCATTGCTAATGATTTTACTATAGGAATGCATTGTAAATGAGGAAGAAAGGGATTGTCAGTGGTCAGGAATGAATGCAAGCATTACTGATAGAATAGGGCTATTATATGTATAATGGAAATGCATTGCTAATGATTTTACTATAGGAATGCATTGAAAATGAGGAAGAAAGGGATTGTCAGTGGTCAGGAATGAATGCAAGCATTACTGATAGAATAGGGCTATTATATGTATAATGGAAATGCATTGCTAATGATTTTACTATAGGAATGAATTGAAAATGAGGAAGAAAGGGATTGTCAGTGGTCAGGAATGAATACAAGCATTACTGATAGAATAGGGATATTATATGTATAATGGAAATTCATTGCTAATGATTTTACTATAGGAATGCATTGTAAATGAGGAAGAAATTGCAAAAGAGGAAGGGATTGTCAGTGGTCAGGAATGAATGCAAGCATTACTGATAGAATAGGCTATTATATGTATAATGGAAATGCATTGCTAATGATTTTACTATAGGAATGCATTGAAAATGAGGAAGAAAGGGATTGTCAGTGGTCAGGAATGAATGCAAGCATTACTGATAGAATAGGGCTATTATATGTATAATGGAAATGCATTGCTAATGATTTTACTATAGGAATGCATTGTAAATGAGGAAGAAAGGGATTGTCAGTGGTCAGGAATGAATGCAAGCATTACTGATAGAATAGGGCTATTATATGTATAATGGAAATGTATTGCTAATGATTTTACTATAGGAATGCATTGCAAATGAGGAAGAAAGGGATTGTCAGTGGTCAGGAATGAATGCAAGCATTACTGATAGAATAGGGCTATTATATGTATAATGGAAATGCATTGCTAATGATTTTACTATAGGAATGTATTGCAAATGAGGAAGAAAGGGATTGTCAGTGGTCAGGAATGAATGCAAGCATTACTGAGAGAATAGGGCTATTATATGTATAATGGAAATGCATTGCTAATGATTTTACTATAGGAATGTATTGCAAATGAGGAAGAAAGGGATTGTCAGTGGTCAGGAATGAATGCAAGCATTACTGATAGAATAGGGCTATTATATGTATAATGGAAATTCATTGCTAATGATTTTACTATAGGAATGCATTGCAAATGAGGAAGAAAGGGATTGTCAGTGGTCAGGAATGAATACAAGCATTACTGATAGAATAGGGCTATTATATGTATAATGGAAATGCATTGCTAATGATTTTACTATAAGAATGCATTGCAAATGAGGAAGAAAGGGATTGTCAGTGGTCAGGAATGAATGCAAGCATTACTGATAGAATAGGGAATAGGCTATTATATGTATAATGGAAATGCATTGCTAATGATTTTACTATAGGAATGCATTGAAAATGAGGAAGAAAGGGATTGTCAGTGGTCAGGAATGAATGCAAGCATTACTGATAGAATAGGGCTATTATATGTATAATGGAAATGCATTGCTAATGATTTTACTATAGGAATGCATTGCAAATGAGGAAGAAAGGGATTGTCAGTGGTCAGGAATGAATGCAAGCATTACTGATAGAATAGGGCTATTATATGTATAATGGAAATGCATTGCTAATGATTTTACTATAGGAATGCATTGAAAATGAGGAAGAAAGGGATTGTCAGTGGTCAGGAATGAATGCAATCATTACTGATAGAATAGGGCTATTATATGTATAATGGAAAATGCATTGCTAATGATTTTACTATAGGAATGCATTGCAAATGAGGAAGAAAGGGATTGTCAGTGGTCAGGAATGAATGCAAGCATTACTGATAGAATAGGGCTATTATATGTATAATGGAAATGCATTGCTAATGATTTTACTATAGGAATGCATTGAAAATGAGGAAGAAAGGGATTGTCAGTGGTCAGGAATGAATGCAAGCATTACTGATAGAATAGGGCTATTATATGTATAATGGAAATGTATTGCTAATGATTTTACTATAGGAATGCATTGAAAATGAGGAAGAAAGGGATTGTCAGTGGTCAGGAATGAATGCAAGCATTACTGATAGAATAGGGCTATTATATGTATAATGGAAATGCATTGCTAATGATTTTACTATAGGAATGCATTGCAAATGAGGAAGAAAGGGATTGTCAGTGGTCAGGAATGAATGCAAGCATTACTGATAGAATAGGGCTATTATATGTATAATGGAAATGTATTGCTAATGATTTTACTATAGGAATGCATTGAAAATCAGGAAGAAAGGGATTGTCAGTGGTCAGGAATGAATGCAAGCATTACTGATAGAATAGGGCTATTATATGTATAATGGAAATGCATTGCTAATGATTTTACTACAGCAATGCATTGCAAAATGAGGAAGAAAGGGATTGTCAGTGGTCAGGAATGAATGCAAGCATTACTGATAGAATAGGGCTATTATATGTATAATGGAAATGCATTGCTAATGATTTTACTATAGGAATGCATTGAAAATGAGGAAGAAAGGGATTGTCAGTGGTCAGGAATGAATGCAAGCATTACTGATAGAATAGGGCTATTATATGTATAATGGAAATGCATTGCTAATGATTTTACTATAGGAATGCATTGAAATGAGGAAAGAAAGGGATTGTCAGTGGTCAGGAATGAATGCAAGCATTACTGATAGAATAGGGCTATTATATGTATAATGGAAATGCATTGCTAATGATTTTACTATAGGAATGCATTGAAAATGAGGAAGAAAGGGATTGTCAGTGGTCAGGAATGAATGCAAGCATTACTGATAGAATAGGGCTATTATATGTATAATGGAAATGCATTGCTAATGATTTTACTATAGGAATGCATTGAAAATGAGGAAGAAAGGGATTGTCAGTGGTCAGGAATGAATGCAAGCATTACTGATAGAATAGGGCTATTATATGTATAATGGAAATGTATTGCTAATGATTTTACTATAGGAATGCATTGCAAATGAGGAAGAAAGGGATTGTCAGTGGTCAGGAATGAATGCAAGCATTACTGATAGAATAGGGCTATTATATGTATAATGGAAATGTATTGCTAATGATTTTACTATAGGAATGCATTGCAAATGAGGAAGAAAGGGATTGTCAGTGGTCAGGAATGAATGCAAGCATTACTGATAGAATAGGGCTATTATATGTATAATGGAAATGTATTGCTAATGATTTTACTATAGGAATGCATTGCAAATGAGGAAGAAAAGGGATTGTCAGTGGGCAGGAATGAATGCAAGCATTACTGATAGAATAGGGCTATTATATGTATAATGGAAATGTATTGCTAATGATTTTACTATAGGAATGCATTGAAAATCAGGAAGAAAGGGATTGTCAGTGGTCAGGAATGAATGCAAGCATTACTGATAGAATAGGGCTATTATATGTATAATGGAAATGCATTGCTAATGATTTTACTACAGGAATGCATTGAAAATCAGGAAGAAAGGGATTGTCAGTGGGCAGGAATGAATGCAAGCATTACTGATAGAATAGGGCTATTATATGTATAATGGAAATGTATTGCTAATGATTTTACTATAGGAATGCATTGAAAATCAGGAAGAAAGGGATTGTCAGTGGTCAGGAATGAATGCAAGCATTACTGATAGAATAGGGCTATTATATGTATAATGGAAATGCATTGCTAATGATTTTACTATAGGAATGCATTGAAAATGAGGAAGAAAGGGATTGTCAGTGGTCAGGAATGAATGCAAGCATTACTGATAGAATAGGGCTATTATATGTATAATGGAAATGCATTGCTAATGATTTTACTATAGGAATGCATTGAAAATGAGGAAGAAAGGGATTGTCAGTGGTCAGGAATGAATGCAAGCATTACTGATAGAATAGGGGCTATTATATGTATAATGGAAATGCATTGCTAATGATTTTACTATAGGAATGCATTGAAAAATGAGGAAGAAAGGGATTGTCAGTGGTCAGGAATGAATGCAAGCATTACTGATAGAATAGGGCTATTATATGTATAATGGAAATGCATTGCTAATGATTTTACTATAGGAATGCATTGCAAATGAGGAAGAAAGGGATTGTCAGTGGTCAGGAATGAATGCAAGCATTACTGATAGAATAGGGCTATTATATGTATAATGGAAATGCATTGCTAATGATTTTACTATAGGAATGCATTGCAAATGAGGAAGAAAGGGATTGTCAGTGGTCAGGAATGAATGCAAGCATTACTGATAGAATAGGGCTATTATATGTATAATGGAAATGTATTGCTAATGATTTTACTATAGGAATGCATTGCAAATGAGGAAGAAAGGGATTGTCAGTGGTCAGGAATGAATGCAAGCATTACTGATAGAATAGGGCTATTATATGTATAATGGAAATGTATTGCTAATGATTTTACTATAGGAATGCATTGCAAATGAGGAAGAAAGGGATTGTCAGTGGTCAGGAATGAATGCAAAGCATTACTGATAGAATAGGAATATATGTATAATGGAAATGTATTGCTAATGATTTTACTATAGGAATGCATTGCAAATGAGGAAGAAAGGGGATTGTCAGTGGTCAGGAATGAATGCAAGCATTACTGATAGAATAGGGACGCTATTATATGTATAATGGAAATGCATTGCTAATGATTTTACTATAGGAATGCATTGCAAATGAGGAAGAAAGGGATTGTCAGTGGTCAGGGAATGAATGCAAGCATTACTGATAGAATAGGGCTATTATATGTATAATGGAAATGCATTGCTAATGATTTTACTATAGGAATGCATTGAAAATGAGGAAGAAAGGGATTGTCAGTGGTCAGGAATGAATGCAAGCATTACTGATAGAATAGGGCTATTATATGTATAATGGAAATGTATTGCTAATGATTTTACTATAGGAATGCATTGCAAATGAGGAAGAAAGGGATTGTCAGTGGTCAGGAATGAATGCAAGCATTACTGATAGAATAGGGCTATTATATGTATAATGGAAATGCATTGCTAATGATTTTACTATAGGAATGCATTGCAAATGAGGAAGAAAGGGATTGTCAGTGGTCAGGAATGAATGCAAGCATTACTGATAGAATAGGGCTATTATATGTATAATGGAAATGCATTGCTAATGATTTTACTATAGGAATGCATTGCAAATGAGGAAGAAAGGGATTGTCAGTGGTCAGGAATGAATGCAAGCATTACTGATAGAATAGGGCTATTATATGTATAATGGAAATGTATTGCTAATGATTTTACTATAGGAATGCATTGCAAATGAGGAAGAAAGGGATTGTCAGTGGTCAGGAATGAATGCAAGCATTACTGATAGAATAGGGCTATTATATGTATAATGGAAATGTATTGCTAATGATTTTACTATAGGAATGCATTGCAAATGAGGAAGAAAGGGATTGTCAGTGGTCAGGAATGAATGCAAGCATTACTGATAGAATAGGGCTATTATATGTATAATGGAAATGTATTGCTAATGATTTTACTATAGGAATGCATTGCAAATGAGGAAGAAAGGGATTGTCAGTGGTCAGGAATGAATGCAAGCATTACTGATAGAATAGGGCTATTATATGTATAATGGAAATGTATTGCTAATGATTTTACTATAGGAATGCATTGCAAATGAGGAAGAAAGGGATTGTCAGTGGTCAGGAATGAATGCAAAATCCATTACTGATAGAATAGGGCTATTATATGTATAATGGAAATGCATTGCTAATGATTTTACTATAGGAATGCATTGCAAATGAGGAAGAAAGGATTGTCAGTGGTCAGGAATGAATGCAAGCATTACTGATAGAATAGGGCTATTATATGTATAATGGAAATGTATTGCTAATGATTTTACTATAGGAATGCATTGCAAATGAGGAAGAAAGGGATTGTCAGTGGTCAGGAATGAATACAATCATTACTGATAGAATAGGGCTATTATATGTATAATGGAAATGTATTGCTAATGATTTTACTATAGGAATGCATTGCAAATGAGGAAGAAAGGGATTGTCAGTGGTCAGGAATGAATGCAAGCATTACTGATAGAATAGGGCTATTATATGTATAATGGAAATGTATTGCTAATGATTTTACTATAGGAATGCATTGCAAATGAGGAAGAAAGGGATTGTCAGTGGTCAGGAATGAATGCAAGCATTACTGATAGAATAGGGCTATTATATGTATAATGGAAATGTATTGCTAATGATTTTACTATAGGAATGCATTGCAAATGAGGAAGAAAGGGATTGTCAGTGGTCAGGAATGAATGCAAGCATTACTGATAGAATAGGGCTATTATATGTATAATGGAAATGCATTGCTAATGATTTTACTATAGGAATGCATTGTAAATGAGGAAGAAAGGGATTGTCAGTGGTCAGGAATGAATGCAAGCATTACTGATAGAATAGGGCTATTATATGTATAATGGAAATGTATTGCTAATGATTTTACTATAGGAATGCATTGCAAATGAGGAAGAAAGGGATTGTCAGTGGTCAGGAATGAATGCAAGCATTACTGATAGAATAGGGCTATTATATGTATAATGGAAATGTATTGCTAATGATTTTACTATAGGAATGCATTGAAAATGAGGAAGAAAGGGATTGTCAGTGGTCAGGAATGAATGCAAGCATTACTGATAGAATAGGGCTATTATATGTATAATGGAAATGCATTGCTAATGATTTTACTATAGGAATGCATTGCAAATGAGGAAGAAAGGGATTGTCAGTGGTCAGGAATGAATGCAAGCATTACTGATAGAATAGGGCTATTATATGTATAATGGAAATGCATTGCTAATGATTTTACTATAGGAATGCATTGCAAATGAGGAAGAAAGGGATTGTCAGTGGTCAGGAATGAATGCAAGCATTACTGATAGAATAGGGCTATTATATGTATAATGGAAATGCATTGCTAATGATTTTACTATAGGAATGCATTGTAAATGAGGAAGAAAGGGATTGTCAGTGGTCAGGAATGAATGCAAGCATTACTGATAGAATAGGGCTATTATATGTATAATGGAAATGCATTGCTAATGATTTTACTATAGGAATGCATTGAAAATGAGGAAGAAAGGGATTGTCAGTGGTCAGGAATGAATGCAAGCATTACTGATAGAATAGGGCTATTATATGTATAATGGAAATGCATTGCTAATGATTTTACTATAGGAATGCATTGCAAATGAGGAAGAAAGGATTGTCAGTGGTCAGGAATGAATGCAAAGCATTACTGATAGAATAGGGCTATTATATGTATAATGGAAATGCATTGCTAATGATTTTACTATAGGAATGCATTGTAAAATGAGGAAGAAAGGGATTGTCAGTGGTCAGGAATGAATGCAAGCATTACTGATAGAATAGGGCTATTATATGTATAATGAAAATGCATTGCTAATGATTTTACTATAGGAATGCATTTGCAAATGAGGAAGAAAGGGATTGTCAGTGGTCAGGAATGAATGCAAGCATTACTGATAGAATAGGGCTATTATATGTATAATGGAAATGCATTGCTAATGATTTTACTATAGGAATGCATTGTAAATGAGGAAGAAAGGGATTGTCAGTGGTCAGGAATGAATGCAAGCATTACTGATAGAATAGGGCTATTATATGTATAATGGAAATGCATTGCTAATGATTTTACTATAGGAATGCATTGAAAATGAGGAAGAAAGGGATTGTCAGTGGTCAGGAATGAATGCAAGCATTACTGATAGAATAGGGCTATTATATGTATAATGGAAATGCATTGCTAATGATTTTACTATAGGAATGCATTGAAAATGAGGAAGAAAGGATTGTCAGTGGTCAGGAATGAATGCAAGCATTACTGATAGAATATGGCTATTATATGTATAATGAAAATGCATTGCAAATGATTTTACTATAGGAATGCATTGCAAATGAGGAAGAAAGGGATTGTCAGTGGTCAGGAATGAATGCAAGCATTACTGATAGAATATGGCTATTATATGTATAATGAAAATGCATTGCAAATGATTTTACTATAGGAATGCATTGCAAATGAGGAAGAAAGGATTGTCAGTGGTCAGGAATGAATACAAGCATTACTGATAGAATAGGGCTATTATATGCATAATGGAAATGCATTGCTAATGATTTTACTATAGGAATGCATTGCAAATGAGGAAGAAAGGGATTGTCAGTGGTCAGGAATGAATGCAAGCATTACTGATAGAATAGGGCTATTATATGTATAATGAAAATGCATTGCTAATGATTTTACTATAGGAATGCATTGCAAATGAGGAAGAAAGGGATTGTCAGTGGTCAGGAATGAATGCAAGCATTACTGATAGAATAGGGCTATTATATGTATAATGAAAATGCATTGCTAATGATTTTACTATAGGAATGCATTGCAAATGAGGAAGAAAGGGATTGTCAGTGGTCAGGAATGAATGCAAGCATTACTGATAGAATAGGGCTATTATATGTATAATGGAAATGCATTGCTAATGATTTTACTATAGGAATGCATTGAAAATGAGGAAGAAAGGGATTGTCAGTGGTCAGGAATGAATGCAAGCATTACTGATAGAATAGGGCTATTATATGTATAATGAAAATGCATTGCTAATGATTTTACTATAGGAATGCATTGTAAATGAGGAAGAAAAGGATTGTCAGTGGTCAGGAATGAATGCAAGCATTACTGATAGAATAGGGCTATTATATGTATAATGGAAATGCATTGCTAATGATTTTACTATAGGAATGCATTGCAAATGAGGAAGAAAGGGATTGTCAGTGGTCAGGAATGAATGCAAGCATTACTGATAGAATAGGCTATTATATGTATAATGAAAATGCATTGCTAATGATTTTACTATAGGAATGCATTGCAAATGAGGAAGAAAGGGATTGTCAGTGGTCAGGAATGAATGCAAGCATTACTGATAGAATAGGGCTATTATATGTATAATGGAAATGCATTGCTAATGATTTTACTATAGGAATGCATTGCAAATGAGGAAGAAAGGGATTGTCAGTGGTCAGGAATGAATGCAAGCATTACTGATAGAATAGGGCTATTATATGTATAATGGAAATGCATTGCTAATGATTTTACTATAGGAATGCATTGCAAATGAGGAAGAAAGGGATTGTCAGTGGTCAGGAATGAATGCAAGCATTACTGATAGAATAGGGCTATTATATGTATAATGGAAATGCATTGCTAATGATTTTACTATAGGAATGCATTGTAAATGAGGAAGAAAGGGGATTGTCAGTGGTCAGGAATGAATGCAAGCATTACTGATAGAATAGGGCTATTATATGTATAATGGAAAATGCATTGCTAAATGATTTTACTATAGGAATGCATTGCAAAATGAGGAAGAAAGGGATTGTCAGTGGTCAGGAATGAATGCAATCATTACTGATAGAATAGGGCTATTATATGTATAATGAAAATGCATTGCTAATGATTTTACTATAGGAATGCATTGCAAAAGAGGAAGAAAGGGATTGTCAGTGGTCAGGAATGAATACATTCATTACTGATAGAATAGGGCTATTATATGTATAATGGAAATGCATTGCAAATGATTTTACTATAGGAATGCATTGCAAATGAGGAAGAAAGGGATTGTCAGTGGTCAGGAATGAATACAATCATTACTGATAGAATAGGGCTATTATATGTATAATGAAAATGCATTGCTAATGATTTTACTATAGGAATGCATTGCAAATGAGGAAGAAAGGGATTGTCAGTGGTCAGGAATGAATGCAAGCATTACTGATAGAATAGGGCTATTATATGTATAATGAAAATGCATTGCTAATGATTTTACTATAGGAATGCATTGCAAATGAGGAAGAAAGGGATTGTCAGTGGTCAGGAATGAATGCAAGCATTACTGATAGAATAGGGCTATTATATGTATAATGGAAATGCATTGCTAATGATTTTACTATAGGAATGCATTGCAAATGAGGAAGAAAGGGATTGTCAGTGGTCAGGAATGAATGCAAGCATTACTGATAGAATAGGGCTATTATATGTATAATGAAAATGCATTGCTAATGATTTTTACTATAGGAATGCATTGCAAATGAGTAAGAAAGGGATTGTCAGTGGTCAGGAATGAATGCAAGCATTACTGATAGAATAGGGCTATTATATGTATAATGGAAATGCATTGCTAATGATTTTACTATAGGAATGCATTGCAAATAAGGAAGAAAGGGATTGTCAGTGGTCAGGAATGAATGCAAGCATTACTGATAGAATAGGGCTATTATATGTATAATGAAAATGCATTGCTAATGATTTTACTATAGGAATGCATTGCAAATGAGGAAGAAAGGGATTGTCAGTGGTCAGGAATGAATGCAAGCATTACTGATAGAATAGGGCTATTATATGTATAATGGAAATGCATTGGTAATGATTTTACTATAGGAATGCATTGCAAATGAGGAAGAAAGGGATTGTCAGTGGTCAGAATGAATGCAAGCATTACTGATAGAATAGGGCTATTATATGTATAATGAAATGCATTGCTAATGATTTTACTATAGGAATGCATTGCAAATGAGGAAGAAAGGGATTGTCAGTGGTCAGGAATGGATGCAAGCATTACTGATAGAATAGGGCTATTATATGTATAATGGAAATGCATTGCTAATGATTTTACTATAGGAATGCATTGCAAATGAGGAAGAAAGGGATTGTCAGTGGTCAGGAATGAATGCAAGCATTACTGATAGAATAGGGCTATTATATGTATAATGGAAATGCATTGCTAATGATTTTACTATAGGAATGCATTGTAAATGAGGAAGAAAGGGATTGTCAGTGGTCAGGAATGAATACAATCATTACTGATAGAATAGGGCTATTATATGTATAATGAAAATGCATTGCTAATGATTTTACTATAGGAATGCATTGCAAATGAGGAAGAAAGGGATTGTCAGTGGTCAGGAATGAATACAATCATTACTGATAGAATAGGGCTATTATATGTATAATGGAAATGCATTGCTAATGATTTTACTATAGGAATGCATTGCAAATGAGGAAGAAAGGGATTGTCAGTGGTCAGGAATGAATGCAAGCATTACTGATAGAATAGGATTATTATATGTATAATGAAAATGCATTGCTAATGATTTTACTATAGGAATGCATTGTAAATGAGGAAGAAAGGGATTGTCAGTGGTCAGGAATGAATGCAAGCATTACTGATAGAATAGGGCTATTATATGTATAATGGAAATGCATTGCTAATGATTTTACTATAGGAATGCATTGTAAAATGAGGAAGAAAGGGATTGTCAGTGGTCAGGAATGAATGCAAGCATTACTGATAGAATAGGGCTATTATATGTATAATGGAAATGCATTGCTAATGATTTTACTATAGGAATGCATTGTAAATGAGGAAGAAAGGGATTGTCAGTGGTCAGGAATGAATGCAAGCATTACTGATAGAATAGGGCTATTATATGTATAATGGAAATGCATTGCTAATGATTTTACTATAGGAATGCATTGCAAATGAGGAAGAAAGGGATTGTCAGTGGTCAGGAATGAATACAATCATTACTGATAGAATAGGGCTATTATATGTATAATGAAAATGCATTGCTAATGATTTTACTCTAGGAATGCATTGCAAATGAGGAAGAATGGGATTGTCAGTGGTCAGGAATGAATGCAAGCATTACTGATAGAATAGGGCTATTATATGTATAATGGAAAATAATTGCTAATGATTTTACTATAGGAATGCATTGCAAATGAGGAAGAAAGGGATTGTCAGTGGTCAGGAATGAATGCAAGCATTACTGATAGAATAGGGCTATTATATGTATAATGGAAATGCATTGCTAATGATTTTACTATAGGAATGCATTGCAAATGAGGAAGAAAGGGATTGTCAGTGGTCAGGAATGAATGCAAGCATTACTGATAGAATAGGGCTATTATATGTATAATGGAAATGCATTGCAAATGATTTTACTATAGGAATGCATTGCAAATGAGGAAGAAAGGGATTGTCAGTGGTCAGGAATGAATGCAAGCATTACTGATAGAATAGGGCTATTATATGTATAATGGAAATGCATTGCAAATGATTTTACTATAGGAATGCATTTTAAATGAGGAAGAAGGGGATTGTCAGTGGTCAGGAATGAATGCAAGCATTACTGATAGAATAGGGCTATTATATGTATAATGGAAATGCATTGCTAATGATTTTACTATAGGAATGCATTGCAAATGAGGAAGAAAGGGATTGTCAGTGGTCAGGAATGAATGCAAGCATTACTGATAGAATAGGGCTATTATATGTATAATGGAAATGCATTGCTAATGATTTTACTATAGGAATGCATTGCAAATGAGGAAGAAAGGGATTGTCAGTGGTCAGGAATGAATACAAGCATTACTGATAGAATAGGGCTATTATATGTATAATGAAAATGCATTGCTAATTATTTTTACTATAGGAATGCATTGCAAAATGAGGAAGAAAGGGATTGTCAGTGGTCAGGAATGAATGCAAGCATCACTGATAGAATAGGGCTATTATATGTATAATGGAAATGCATTGCTAATGATTTTACTATAGGAATGCATTGAAAATGAGGAAGAAAGGGATTGTCAGTGGTCAGGAATGAATGCAAGCATCACTGATAGAATAGGGCTATTATATGTATAATGGAAATGCATTGCTAATGATTTTACTACAGGAATGAATTGAAAATGAGGAAGAAAGGGATTGTCAGTGGTCAGGAATGAATGCAAGCGGTACTGATAGAATAGGGCTATTATATGTATAATGAAAATGCATTGCTAATGATTTTACTATAGGAATGCATTGCAAATGAGGAAGAAAGGGATTGTCAGTAGTCAGGAATGAATGCAAGCATTACTGATAGAATAGGGCTATTATATGTATAATGGAAATGCATTGCTAATGATTTTACTATAGGAATGCATTGTAAATGAGGAAGAAAGGGATTGTCAGTGGTCAGGAATGAATGCAAGCATTACTGATAGAATAGGGGAAATTATATGTATAATGGAAATGCATTGCTAATGATTTTACTATAGGAATGCATTGTAAATGAGGAAGAAAGGGATTGTCAGTGGTCAGGAATGAATACAATCATTACTGATAGAATAGGGCTATTATATGTATAATGGAAATGCATTGCTAATGATTTTACTATAGGAATGCATTGCAAATGAGGAAGAAAGGGATTGTCAGTGGTCAGGAATGAATACAAGCATTACTGATAGAATAGGGCTATTATATGTATAATGGAAATGCATTGCTAATGATTTTACTATAGGAATGCATTGTAAATGAGGAAGAAAGGGATTGTCAGTGGTCAGGAATGAATGCAATCATTACTGATAGAATAGGGGCTATTATATGTATAATGGAAATGCATTGCTAATGATTTTACTATAGGAATGCATTGCAAATGAGGAAGAAAGGGATTGTCAGTGGTCAGGAATGAATACAAGCATTACTGATAGAATAGGGCTATTATATGTATAATGGAAATGCATTGCTAATGATTTTACTATAGGAATGCATTGAAAATGAGGAAGAAAGGGATTGTCAGTGGTCAGGAATGAATACAAGCATTACTGATAGAATAGGGCTATTATATGTATAATGGAAATGCATTGCTAATGATTTTACTATAGGAATGCATTGCAAATGAGGAAGAAAGGGATTGTCAGTGGTCAGGAATGAATGCAAGCATTACTGATAGAATAGGGCTATTATATGTATAATGGAAATGCATTGCTAATGATTTTACTATAGGAATGCATTGCAAATGAGGAAGAAAGGGATTGTCAGTAGTCAGGAATGAATGCAAGCATTACTGATAGAATAGGGCTATTATATGTATAATGGAAATGCATTGCTATTTTACTATAGGAATGGATTGAAAATGAGGAAGAAAGGGATTGTCAGTGGTCAGGAATGAATGCAAACATTACTGATAGAATAGGGCTATTATATGTATAATGGAAATGCATTGCTAATGATTTTACTATAGGAATGCATTGAAAATGAGGAAGAAAGGGATTGTCAGTGGTCAGGAATGAATACAAGCATTACTGATAGAATAGGCTATTATATGTATAATGGAAATGCATTGCTAATGATTTTACTATAGGAATGCATTGCAAATGAGGAAGAAAGGGATTGTCAGTGGTCAGGAATGAATGCAAGCATTACTGATAGAATAGGGCTATTATATGTATAATGGAAATGTATTGCTAATGATTTTACTATAGGAATGCATTGCAAATGAGGAAGAAAGGGATTGTCAGTGGTCAGGAATGAATGCAAGCATTACTGATAGAATAGGGCTATTATATGTATAATGGAAATGTATTGCTAATGATTTTACTTACTATAGGAATGCATTGAAAATGAGGAAGAAAGGGATTGTCAGTGGTCAGGAATGAATGCAAGCATTACTGATAGAATAGGGCTATTATATGTATAATGGAAATGTATTGCTAATGATTTTACTATAGGAATGCATTGCAAATGAGGAAGAAAGGGATTGTCAGTGGTCAGGAATGAATGCAAGCATTACTGATAGAATAGGGCTATTATATGTATAATGGAAATGTATTGCTAATGATTTTACTATAGGAATGCATTGCAAATGAGGAAGAAAGGATTGTCAGTGGTCAGGAATGAATGCAAGCATTACTGATAGAATAGGGCTATTATATGTATAATGGAAATGTATTGCTAATGATTTTACTATAGGAATGCATTGCAAATGAGGAAGAAAAGGGATTGTCAGTGGTCAGGAATGAATGCAAATCATTACTGATAGAATAGGGCTATTATATGTATAATGGAAATGCATTGCTAATGATTTTACTATAGGAATGCATTGAAAACGAGGAAGAAAGGGATTGTCAGTGGTCAGGAATGAATGCAAGCATTACTGATAGAATAGGGCTATTATATGTATAATGGAAATGCATTGCTAATGATTTTACTATAGGAATGCATTGTAAATGAGGAAGAAAGGGATTGTCAGTGGTCAGGAATGAATGCAAGCATTACTGATAGAATAGGGCTATTATATGTATAATGGAAATGCATTGCTAATGATTTTACTATAGGAATGCATTGTAAATGAGGAAGAAAGGGATTGTCAGTAGTCAGGAATGAATGCAAGCATTACTGATAGAATAGGGCTATTATATGTATAATGGAAATGCATTGCTAATGATTTTACTATAGGAATGCATTGTAAATGAGGAAGAAAGGGATTGTCAGTGGTCAGGAATGAATGCAAGCATTACTGATAGAATAGGGCTATTATATGTATAATGGAAATGCATTGCTAATGATTTTACTATAGGAATGCATTGTAAATGAGGAAGAAAGGGATTGTCAGTGGTCAGGAATGAATGCAAGCATTACTGATAGAATAGGGCTATTATATGTATAATGGAAATGCATTGCTAATGATTTTACTATAGGAATGCATTGTAAATGAGGAAGAAAGGGATTGTCAGTGGTCAGGAATGAATGCAAGCATTACTGATAGAATAGGGCTATTATATGTATAATGGAAATGCATTGCTAATGATTTTACTATAGGAATGCATTGTAAATGAGGAAGAAAGGGATTGTCAGTGGTCAGGAATGAATGCAAGCATTACTGATAGAATAGGGCTATTATATGTATAATGGAAATGCATTGCTAATGATTTTACTATAGGAATGCATTGTAAATGAGGAAGAAAGGGATTGTCAGTGGTCAGGAATGAATGCAAGCATTACTGATAGAATAGGGCTATTATATGTATAATGGAAATGCATTGCTAATGATTTTACTATAGGAATGCATTGTAAATGAGGAAGAAAAGGGATTGTCAGTGGTCAGGAATGAATGCAAGCATTACTGATAGAATAGGGCTATTATATGTATAATGGAAATGCATTGCTAATGATTTTACTATAGGAATGCATTGTAAATGAGGAAGAAAGGGATTGTCAGTGGTCAGGAATGAATGCAAGCATTACTGATAGAATAGGGCTATTATATGTATAATGGAAATGCATTGCTAATGATTTTACTATAGGAATGCATTGTAAAATGAGGAAGAAAGGGATTGTCAGTGGTCAGGAATGAATGCAAGCATTACTGATAGAATAGGCTATTATATGTATAATGGAAATGCATTGCTAATGATTTTACTATAGGAATGCATTGTAAATGAGGAAGAAAGGGATTGTCAGTGGTCAGGAATGAATGCAAGCATTACTGATAGAATAGGGCTATTATATGTATAATGGAAATGCATTGCTAATGATTTTACTATAGGAATGCATTGTAAATGAGGAAGAAAGGGATTGTCAGTGGTCAGGAATGAATGCAAGCATTACTGATAGAATAGGGCTATTATATGTATAATGGAAATGCATTGCTAATGATTTTACTATAGGAATGCATTGTAAATGAGGAAGAAAGGGATTGTCAGTGGTCAGGAATGAATGCAAGCATTACTGATAGAATAGGGCTATTATATGTATAATGGAAATGCATTGCTAATGATTTTACTATAGGAATGCATTGTAAATGAGGAAGAAAGGGATTGTCAGTGGTCAGGAATGAATGCAAGCATTACTGATAGAATAGGGCTATTATATGTATAATGGAAATGCATTGCTAATGATTTTACTATAGGAATGCATTGTAAATGAGGAAGAAAGGGATTGTCAGTGGTCAGGAATGAATGCAAGCATTACTGATAGAATAGGGCTATTATATGTATAATGGAAATGCATTGCTAATGATTTTACTATAGGAATGCATTGTAAATGAGGAAGAAAAGGGATTGTCAGTGGTCAGGAATGAATGCAAGCATTACTGATAGAATAGGGCTATTATATGTATAATGGAAATGCATTGCTAATGATTTTACTATAGGAATGCATTGTAAATGAGGAAGAAAGGGATTGTCAGTGGTCAGGAATGAATGCAAGCATTACTGATAGAATAGGGCTATTATATGTATAATGGAAATGCATTGCTAATGATTTTACTATAGGAATGCATTGTAAATGAGGAAGAAAGGGATTGTCAGTAGTCAGGAATGAATGCAAGCATTACTGATAGAATAGGGCTATTATATGTATAATGGAAATGCATTGCTAATGATTTTACTATAGGAATGCATTGTAAATGAGGAAGAAAGGGATTGTCAGTGGTCAGGAATGAATGCAAGCATTACTGATAGAATAGGGCTATTATATGTATAATGGAAATGCATTGCTAATGATTTTACTATAGGAATGCATTGTAAATGAGGAAGAAAGGGATTGTCAGTAGTCAGGAATGAATGCAAGCATTACTGATAGAATAGGGCTATTATATGTATAATGGAAATGCATTGCTAATGATTTTACTATAGGAATGCATTGTAAATGAGGAAGAAAGGGATTGTCAGTGGTCAGGAATGAATGCAAGCATTACTGATAGAATAGGGCTATTATATGTATAATGGAAATGCATTGCTAATGATTTTACTATAGGAATGCATTGTAAATGAGGAAGAAAGGGATTGTCAGTAGTCAGGAATGAATGCAAGCATTACTGATAGAATAGGGCTATTATATGTATAATGGAAATGCATTGCTAATGATTTTACTATAGGAATGCATTGTAAATGAGGAAGAAAGGGATTGTCAGTGGTCAGGAATGAATGCAAGCATTACTGATAGAATAGGGCTATTATATGTATAATGGAAATGCATTGCTAATGATTTTACTATAGGAATGCATTGTAAATGAGGAAGAAAGGGATTGTCAGTGGTCAGGAATGAATACAATCATTACTGATAGAATAGGGCTATTATATGTATAATGGAAATGCATTGCTATTTTACTATAGGAATGGATTGCAAATGAGGAAGAAAGGGATTGTCAGTGGTCAGGAATGAATTCAAGCATTACTGATAGAATAGGGCTATTATATGTATAATGGAAATGCATTGCTAATGATTTTACTATAGGAATGCATTGTAAATGAGGAAGAAAGGGATTGTCAGTGGTCAGGAATGAAGGCAAGCATTACTGATAGAATAGGGCTATTATATGTATAATGGAAATGCATTGCTAATGATTTTACTATAGGAATGCATTGTAAATGAGGAAGAAAGGGATTGTCAGTGGTCAGGAATGAATGCAAGCATTTCTGATAGAATAGTGCTATTATATGTATAATGTAAATGCATTGCTAATGATTTTACTATAGGAATGCATTGCAAATGAGGAAGAAAGGGATTGTCAGTGGTCAGGAATGAAGGCAAGCATTACTGATAGAATAGGGCTATTATATGTATAAATGTAAATGCATTGCTAATGACTTTACTATAGGAATGCATTGCAAATGAGGAAGAAAGGGATTGTCAGTGGTCAGGAATGAATGCAAGCATTACTGATAGAATAGGGCTATTATATGTATAATGGAAATGCATTGCTAATGATTTTACTATAGGAATGCATTGTAAATGAGGAAGAAAGGGATTGTCAGTGGTCAGGAATGAATGCAAGCATTTCTGATAGAATAGTGCTATTATATGTATAATGTAAATGCATTGCTAATGATTTTACTATAGGAATGCATTGCAAATGAGGATGAAAGGGATTGTCAGTGGTCAGGAATGAAGGCAAGCATTACTGATAGAATAGGGCTATTATATGTATAATGTAAATGCATTGCTAATGATTTTACTATAGGAATGCATTGCAAATGAGGATGAAAGGGATTGTCAGTGGTCAGGAATGAAGGCAAGCATTACTGATAGAATAGGGCTATTATATGTATAATGTAAATGCATTGCTAATGATTTTACTATAGGAATGCATTGCAAATGAGGAAGAAAGGATTGTCAGTGGTCAGGAATGAATGCAAGCATTACTGATAGAATAGGGCTATTATATGTATAATGGAAATGCATTGCTAATGATTTTACTATAGGAATGCATTGCAAATGAGGAAGAAAAGGGATTGTCAGTGGTCAGGAATGAATGCAAGCATTACTGATAGAATAGGGCTATTATATGTATAATGAAAATGCATTGCTAATGATTTTACTATAGGAATGCATTGCAAATGAGGAAGAAAGGGATTGTCAGAGGTCAGGAATGAATGCAAGCATTACTGATAGAATAGGGCTATTATATGTATAATGTAAATGCATTGATAATGATTTTACTATAGGAATGCATTGCAAATGAAGACCCTTATCACAATACAGCAGCTATCCTGACATATGATCATAGTATATGCGAATTTAGATCTTTTTAGTACACTATCCAATTATACACAGATTGGCTCAATGCAAATATAGAAAAAAAAACACGCACAAACATTCATCTGCACTAAAATTTTCGATCGTCTAAAGTGTATATAAATTGTTATAAATTGTATTTGTATCTATATATATATATATATATATATATATATATATATATATATATATATATATTACTTGAGGCGTTCATTTGAATTTTTTCGTCCTCATGTCTATTGTATATCATTTCCTGATTTTCTTTTCGTATTCTTAAATGTTCTACCTTTGGATGGCCCTTTTGGTTTAGATGACATTTGGTTCATGGTTATCGGTAGCTAAGGCTGTCAGTGTGTCGTCATATCAACCAACCAGGTTGCGTCATTTTTTTTCATACTTCCTGTCAGTCGATGGATAATGGAGATCGAACATACGCCTCCGGAATGGAGTAAGACTACTGAAAGAAATTGAGTAATTCAGGAAATTCAAGAAGAGGAAACAGAAAAGAAAATTTCAATGGAGATAAATCAAATACACATTCACAGTGTCGACAGTTGTAAAACTACTGACTTAATCCATTCATTTTTCTTTCAAATATTTTCTAAACTTATTTCCGTCTGGTGCAGCGATGTAACCGTGGGTCATATAGTGATGATAAATACCACTATACCAAGGCTACTGATTTCATTTTTAAATTTATGTGACACAATGTGTTGCAGTAGATGGATTGGATAATCATAGAATAATTGGGCTCTAAGTGACATTGTCTAGGACATAAGTGGCAAGGACTGGAGACTATTACTACTTGGTGGAAAAGCAAGAGAAATAAGATGAAAGAAATACTAGTCAAAAATGAATAACAATTGCCAAGGCTTCATCTAAGAAATTCAGACAACTTAAGACTATTACTGCTTGGTGGAAAAGAAAGAGAAATAAGATGAAAGAAATACTAGTGAAAAATGAATAATAATTGCCAAGGCTTCATCTAAGAAATTCAGACAACTTAAGACTATTACTACTTGGTGGAAAAGCAAGAGAAATAAGATGAAAGAAATACTAGACAAAAATGAATAATAATTGCCAAGGCTTCATCTAAGAAATTCAGACAACTTAAGACTATTACTACTTGGTGGAAAAGCAAGAGAAATAAGATGAAAGAAAATACTAGTGAAAAATGAATAATAATTGCCAAGGCTTCATCTAAGAAATTCAGACAACTTAAGACTATTACTACTTGGTGGAAAAGCAAGAGAAATAAGATGAAAGAAATACTAGTGAAAAATGAATAATAATTGCCAAGGCTTCATCTAAGAAATTCAGACAACTTAAGACTATTACTACTTGGTGGAAAAGCAAGAGAAATAAGATGAAAGAAATACTAGTGAAAAATGAATAATAATTGCCAAGGCTTCATCTAAGAGATTCAGACAACTTAAGACTATTACTACTTGGTGGAAAAGCAAGAGAAATAAGATGAAAGAAATACTAGACAAAAATGAATAATAATTGCCAAGGCTTCATCTAAGAGATTCAGACAACTTAAGACTATTACTACTTGGTGGAAAAACAAGAGAAATAAGATGAAAGAAATACTAGTGAAAAATGAATAATAATTGCCAAGGATTCATCTAAGAGATTCAGACAACTTAAGACTATTACTACTTGGTGGAAAAGCAAGAGAAATAAGATGAAAGAAATACTAGTGAAAAATGAATAATAATTGCCAAGGCTTCATCTAAGAGATTCAGACAACTTAAGACTATTACTACTTGGTGGAAAAGCAAGAGAAATAAGATGAAAGAAATACTAGTGAAAAATGAATAATAATTGCCAAGGCTTCATCTAAGAAATTCAGACAACTTAAGACTATTACTACTTGGTGGAAAAGCAAGAGAAATAAGATGAAAGAAATACTAGTGAAAAATGAATAATAATTGCCAAGGATTCATCTAAGAAATTCAGACAACTTAAGACTATTACTACTTGGTGGAAAAGCAAGAGAAATAAGATGAAAGAAATACTAGTGAAAAATGAATAATAATTGCCAAGGCTTCATCTAAGAAATTCAGACAACTTAAGACTATTACTACTTGGTGGAAAAGCAAGAGAAATAAGATGAAAGAAATACTAGTGAAAAAAATGAATAATAATTGCCAAGGATTCATCTAAGAGATTCAGACAACTTAAGACTATTACTACTTGGTGGAAAAGAAAGAGAAATAAGATGAAGAAATGGAAAAGCAAGAGAAATAAGATGAAAAGAAATACTAGTGAAAAATGAATAATAATTGCCAAGGCTTCATCTAAGAAATTCAGACAACTTAAGACTATTACTACTTGGTGGAAAAGCAAGAGAAATAAGATGAAAGAAATACTAGTGAAAAAAATGAATAATAATTGCCAAGGCTTCATCTAAGAAATTCAGACAACTTAAGACTATTACTACTTGGTGGAAAAAGCAAGAGAAATAAGATGAAAAATGAAATACTAGTGAAAATGAATAATAATTGCCAAGGATTCATCTAAGAGATTCAGACAACTTAAGACTATTACTACTTGGTGGAAAAGCAAGAGAAATAAGATGAAAGAAATACTAGTGAAAAATGAATAATAATTGCCAAGGCTTCATCTAAGAGATTCAGACAACAACTTAAGACTATTACTACTTGGTGGAAAAGGAAGAGAAA
Source organism: Acanthosepion pharaonis (assembly GCA_903632075.3). NCBI lineage: Eukaryota > Metazoa > Mollusca > Cephalopoda > Sepiida > Sepiidae > Acanthosepion > Acanthosepion pharaonis. Next base: position 98,870 of record CAHIKZ030000788.1, on the reverse strand, counting down.
TAAGATGAAGAAATACTAGTGAAAAATGAATAATAATTGCCAAGGCTTCATCTAAGAGATTCAGACAACTTAAGACTATTACTACTTGGTGGAAAAGCAAGAGAAATAAGATGAAAGAAATACTAGTGAAAAATGAATAATAATTGCCAAGGCTTCATCTAAAGAGATTCAGACAACAAGACTATTACTACTTGGTGGAAAAGCAAGAGAAATAAGATGAAAGAAATACTAGTGAAAAAATGAATAATAATTGCCAAGGATTCATCTAAGAGATTCAGACAACTTAAGACTTTACTACTTGATGAAAGAAATACTAGTGAAAAATGAATAATAATTACAAGGCTTCATCTAAAGAATTCAGACAACGTAAGAAATAAAAAGAAATCTAAAAATACTAGTGAAAAATGAATAATAATTTACCAAGGCATCTAAAATTCAGACAACAAGACTATTACTACTTGGTTAAAAAAATAAGATGAAAGAAATACTAGTGAAAAATGAATAATAACGTTAATCAATAACTTATACTAAAAGTCAAAGTGCTATATAATTTAAAATATTCATATATATTTACTAAACATGAGAAATTATTATGTGTGTGTTGACACACGTGCAAACATCAATACTTATGCATGTCACTGTATATATATTTATATATATATATATATTTATGTGTGTGTGTGTGTGATAAATATATATTTATAAGTTAAGCGATATTCATGAGTTAATGTCTTCAAAATCCGTGATAGAGAGTATGTAAATATAAATTGGACATTGAAGTCAAAAGCCAGCGACGGCAGTGAATTTCATGCATGAACGCAATCGTCAGGCCATGTCTCGCCATATATATTATCATACATTATGAAATGGACAAAGTCCGACAATTAATTTAAGACATTTTTATGTTTATACAAAAATATTCAAGTGCTCTGTTTTAAAATAAACAGTAATAAAACATTCGACAATTAATTATTAAGTATTATATTTTTACCGATTGGGCCACAGGGAGCGTTTCGGTTCGATTTTACTGTTTTTTTTTTTTGTTTTTTTCTAACTGAAACTCTCCTCCGTGGCGAAATTGGTAAAAGCACGTCAGGCTATATGACGGTCCCGTATAGGATACATCTTCGATTCCTGTAGGAGGACGCATATTTTCTATGACAATTTCTCGGACATTCAGGTCGGTAAATGTTACTAATACTATTTATTATAAACAGAGCATTTACTTAAATATTTGTATCTATAAAAAGAATCTATAAACATAAAAATATCTTAAAATAATTCTCGGATTTTGTCCATTTCATAATGTGTGACGTCATTTTTTTACATTTCGATACGCAATGAGCAGATATGAATGTACGTGAGAGAATCATGGAAGATTGTAGTTGAAAAGCAGTAAAATAGACCTTGCTAACCAAACGATCCTCTGTGGCCAAATCGGTTAAAGGCACGTCAGGCTATATGACGGTTCTGTAGAGCATACAGGTTTTATTCCCGTTGGAGGACGCATATTTTCTATGACAATTTCTCGGACATTCAGGCCAGTAAATGTTGTTAATACTGTGTACTATAAGCAGAGGATTTAATTAAATATTTAAAAAAAATAAATATTCTTAAAAAAGAATGTATAAACATAAAAATGTTTTAAAATATTTTATCATCTAATAATTTTATTTCCACCATTCTTTTGTTCGCAAGATCCTTCCGCCCTCACAGTACCTCATAAGTAATACACTATACTGTTTTTATCTCATATTAATTCAAGATATATCATTGACGATACTTGGTTTCAATGAAAAAAAAACGAAGACAGAAGTGACTAATACATCATAAATAATAGACTATACCGTTCTAATCACGCAAGATGACAAAAGATATCAAGGACGCTACTTGGTTTCAGTAAGAATATAAATGAAAGAAAAGAAGAAGTGAAGATTATCCGAAAATTAAGATTAAACATTTTTCACTTGTACCCCCTTACTTCTTGAAATAACGACCAGCTTTCATATTTATGATTGTTGCTGAAATATTTTGTTAAATTTAAGTTTAAATATTTAATGATGTGATAAGGGAATTTCTATGGATATATTATTGCCATATAATTCGCCATGAGCTTATTCAATCATTAACTGAAGAATTAATCAGACGATAAAAATAAGAAAATAGTACAATTTTCTAAACTAAAAAACTAAAACTTCATAAATCTGATAATATAAACGACATCCTGTATCTGATTAAAGTGATTAAATGTCAAATGTGTGAGCTTTTTTTAATTTTCTGAATGAGTCTTTGGCAATATTTGCTTTTTTGTTGTGAAGAAAATTGCAAAATAAAGACTATTTTCACTTCTGCAATAAAAAGGGCAAAGTTTATGATTCAGTGGATTTGAAAGCAATATATATATATATATATATATATATATATATATATATATATATATATATATATATATATATATATATATATATATATATATATATATATATATATATATATATATATATATGTATATATATATATATATGTGTGTGTATATATTCTACTTACGCTTATCAAGATTATTTTTTCTGGGAACTTAAAAAAAAAGCGTGTAAATTAATTTTAAATGAACGGATATAATGGAATGGGGGAAAAAATTATGAATTTCAAGAAACAAGCGTCCAATAACATTCACGTCCAGTAAGCATTCCCTCTGTTACCAAATTCTGTCCATCCTGCTCTTAAGTTCACCATAGAAAAGGAATCCATTCCTTGTCTTTCTTTTTTGGATGTTCTTGTCCATAGAATCATTGACAAGTTTGAGACTTCCGTATTTAGGAAGGCCACTTTCTCGGGACTTTATACGCGTTGGGACTCTTTTTGTCCCAGACAACGTAAGATTAATTTGATTAAGGCCTTAATTCACAGGGCACTTAAGTTATGTTCTGAGGGTCTTCTCTGCGGGGAAATTGACTTTGTTAGAATGACACTATCAAAAAACGGATATCCGTTGGATGTTTTAGACTCCGTTATTCAAGACCTCATCAGTAAATTCCATAGGGTGAAGTAGCAATTAGCTGATAAATGCCCAGTTTATTTGCGTCTTCCCTATATTGGTACAGAGGGTGAGAGTTTATCGAAACGTATTTCACGTTTAATCAATAACTGTTATTTTTCGGCGAATGTTAGGGTAATATTTGTTACCCGTCCTGCTTTCTCTTCCATTCGTAAGGCCTTCCTCCCTCCCCATCATGTTAATTCAGTGATTTACCAATACAAGTGTTTTTGTGGACACGACAACATAGAGAGGATGTCCCAGTGTTTGGATTCGAGAATAAAACAGCATTTACCCCCAGGATTTTGAATCCGTCCTCCAGGAATAGTCAACTGACTAACAGTTCTGTTTCCGCTATTGCTGAATATATAGTAAATAGAAGGAAATGCGTGGAAAATTTTAGTGGTGACCGATTTATAATTTTATCTAGATCCCACTCCACATTTCACCTCAAGGTTCTAGAGTCCTTGTATATCAGATCCCGTGAGCCTTCCCTTTGTAAACAGAGGGAATGCTTCCTGGGTCTGAATATTATTGGACTCTAGTTTCTTGAAATTCATAATTTTTTCCCCATTCGATTACATTCGTTAATTAAAAATTAATTTACACGCTTTTTTAAATTCCCAGAATAAATAAACTTGATAAGTCCTGGGACGAAACCGGTTGATTTTATTTTAGCTTTTAAAAAAATGCCTTATAAATATTGTCTTTTCCTATCTATTGTATATATATATATATATATATATATATATATATATATATATATATATATATATATATATATATATATATAAAATTTTGATAAAGGTACGATTAATTAGTCCTGCCTATTATCGTCCTTTTCGGCAAACAACGTCCTCTGTGTCCTCTGGATTTTAGAACAATCGTTAAACACACGAAGCTCTTATCATGGCGTAATGCCGAGTAATTCCCCTTGATTTCTCAGTGTAACTCTCTCTCACATTCACCCACTCTTTCTCCTCTTTTACATTTATCTCTCTTTCCCTCCCCCTCGTACACCAAACACATTCCGGCGTAAAATGGTCTTTTAATCTTTTTATCTTCTTGTTCTTCTTTCTACCAATTACAAGTAAAGCGATGACATTGAATCTGTGGACTCAGGTAGATTCATTTTTAAACGGTAATGCTTTTTTTTAATCATTTCACACCAAGAAAGGTAATAAAGCTACTAAGACGTAATAGGTTCCTGAGTGCTAGAATATATGAGAGAAAAAAATACTGGTAATGAGAGACAGTATTAAAAGAACAAGAATTAAGAAGACAGAAGATAACGATTGACATTGCATTTCAATTTTTGAAGATCAAAGGCAATAAAGCCACTAGGACGTAAGGGGTTACTGAGTGTTAGAGAATATGAGAAAAACTACTATTAAGGAGAAAAGACAATAAAAGAATAAGAATTAAGAAGGCAGAAGATAAAGATTGACATTGCATTTAAATTTTTGAAGATCAAAGGCAATAAAGCCACTAGGATGAAACGGGTTACTGAGTGTAAGAGAATATGAGAAAAAAACTACTATTAAAGCTTTAAATAACTTGCGAAGGTTTGATAAGCCGTAGTCATTGAACTTCCGGTTGAATCTTACCATTTCAATTCTATAATGATAAGACCTTGCCGCTAATCTAGTACTGAGGTGAAATTCATAGGTAAAATAGAGTAAATTCCATCGGAACAATTCCCATGAAAGTATTTGTAGAAGAGGCAGAAGGAAGATACGTTTTGTCTGTGGGAAAGTGACTGAAGCCGATATGCCACGTCAGGACTGATAACATTGCAGATTCTTTGTATTTTATCAAGAATCTCTAAATACATAGCATGGACACCAGACCAGATGTTGGCAGCAAAATTATATGTGTGGTGGAATGTTAGACTTAGAAATGCATAAAATATACTTATAAAATCCTATTTAAAATAATTAATTCTTATTTTCGTATTTCGGTGCAATTGCAACAAAGTGTATCTAAAAAGTGTTCACTCATCTTTTCCGACTTCTGAGTTTCATAGATATTGTACAGCCTCGAATATAGTGGGAGTTTTTGTAATCGTTTTTGCTTTATGTTTTTTTACGCAAAAAATAGAGAGTCACAGGTAATTTTTTTGAAGAGGTTAAAAATCATGAAATTTCGGTGACTTAAGTTTGAATTCGTCATTTAATAACCGCTTTCACTAAACATTTAAGTGCCTAGATTTCTCCAATAAATGTTCGTCACCATAGGTTACCCAAAAACCGCAGGTCAACAACGGCTGCAGCAGAGAATTGCTCTGGCAAAACACCACAGAACACATCTAAACAACCACAGATGCTTATAAAATAAAACAAAAAAATGTATGTTGATAGAGGATTTATTTTCAATTTTAAATCATGATAACCCGAATAGGTACTTCAACTGGTGGGACACCCTGCATTCTGGTAATTCTGACGAAAATGTTGCCATTAGGAAGGCAACATCTCAGCGATGTAAGCTCTTGCTAACCGAAGATAAACGCTAATTTCAGAAAGGAAAAAAAATCTCAAGGACACATGGCCCAGTGGATAAAGGCGTTCGTTGCAATGAACGGACCCCAAAAAGAGTTATAAATTTAATACCTGTCTACAGCTAAGGTGAACAAGTGGAAAGTTGAAAAAGGAGATAACTGTTGGCGTTGGCAAACTAGAACAATCTCCTTTGATGACCCAGTTCAAAATTTGCAGAAGGCCAAGATGTATAAATCGAAACGTCGTGAATAGGGCAACAAAGATGTGGACAGTAGACCGAACAATGTAAATAGTGAAATAGGTTACAATGCCTCATCTGAGAAATAGAGAGACAGATGTTGAAAGTGAATATGGCAATAAAGATGAGGACAACAGTCCAAACAATGTAAATAGTGGCAAATAGTTACAATCATCTGAGAAATAGAGATAGATGTTGAAGGGAATATGGCAATAAAAGATGAGGACAACAGTCCAAACAATGTCAATAGTGTAAATAGTTTACAATACCTCATCTGAGAAATAGAACCAGACGGTAAATGGCTCAGTTCGAAATTCCAAACAATGTAAATAGAAATAAAGATGAAAATAGGACAGATGTTGTATAAAGATGAGGACAATGTAAATCGTGAATAGTTACAATAAAGATCATGTTAAAAATAGAACAGATGTTGAAGGTGAATATGGTAATAAAGATGAGGACAACAGTCCAAACAATATCAATAGTGTAAATAGTTACAATACCTCATCTGAGAAATAGAGACAGATGTTGAAGGTGAATATGGCAATAAAGATGAGGACAACAGCCCAAACAATGTAAATAGTGTAAATAGTTACAATAAAAAATAGAGACAGATGTTGAAGGTGAATATGGCAATAAAGATGAGGACAACAGTCCAAACAATGTCAATAGTGTAAAATAGTTACAATACCTCATCTGAGAAATAGAGACAGATGTTGAAGGTGAATATGGCAATAAAGATGAGGACAACAGTCCAAACAATGTCAATAGTGTAAATAGTTACAATACAACAGATGTTGAAGGTGAATATGGCAATAAAGATGAGGACAACAGTCCAAACAATGTAAATAGTTACAATACCTCATCTGAGAAATAGAGAGAGATGTTGAAGGTGAATATGGCAATAAAATGAGGACAACAGTCCAAACAATGTAAATAGTGTAAATAGTTACAATACTCATCTGAGAAATAGAGACAGATGTTGAAGGTGAATATGGCAATAAAGATGAGTACAACAGTCCAAACAATAAATAGTGTAAATAGTTACAATACCTCATCTGAAATAGAGACAGATGTTGAAGGTGAATATAATAATAAAGATGAGGACAACAGTCCAAACAATGTAAAGAGTGTAAATAGTTACAATACCTCATCTGAGAAATAGAGAGAGATGTTGAAGGTGAATGGCAATAAAAATGAGGACAATAAAACAATGAAATGACAATACCTCATCTGAGAAATAGAGAGAGATGTTGAAGGTGAATATGGCAATAAAATGAGGACAAACAGTCCAAACAATGTAAATAGTGTAAATAGTTACAATACCTCATCTGAGAAATAGAGAGAGATGTTGAAGGTGAATATGGCAAAAGATGAGGACAACAGTCCAAACAATGTAAATAGTGTAAATAGTTACAATACCTCATCTGAGAAATAGAGACAGATGTTGAAGGTGAATATGGCAATAAAGATGAGGACAACAGTCCAAACAATGTAAATAGTGTAAATAGTTACAATAATTCATCTGAGAAATAGAGAGAGATGTTGAAGGTGAATATGGCAATAAAGATGAGGGACAACAGTCCAAACAATGTAAATAGTGTAAATAGTTACAATACCTCATCTGAAAATAGAGAGAGATGTTGAAGGTGAATATGGCTGGAAGATGAGGACAACAGTCCAAACAATGTAAATAGTGTAAATAGTTACAATACCTCATCTGAGAAATAGAGAGAGATGTTGAGTGAATATGGCAATAAAGATGAGACAACAGTCCAAACAATGAAATAGTGTAAATAAATTACAATACCTCATCTGAGAAATAGAGAGATGTTGAAGGTGAATATGGCAATAAAGATGAGGACAACAGTCCAAACAATGTAAATAGTGTAAATAGTTACAATACCTCATCTGAGAAATCAGAAGGTGAATATGGCAATAAAGATGAGGACAACAGTCCAAACAATGTAAATAGTGTAAATAGTTTAATACCTCATCTGAGAAATAGAGAGAGATGTTGAAGGTGAATATGGCAATAAAGATGAGGACAACAGTCCAAACAATGTAAATAGTGTAAATAGTTACAATACCTCATCTGAGAAATACAAACAAATCCTGAAGAAAACCATATAACGACCGAAACTTAGTGAGTGTGACAATAAAGATGTGTCAGAACAATGTAAATAGTGCAAATAATTAGAATGACTCATCTCAGAAACTTAGCGGTTAATTCTTCATTTATATGAGGTGTTTTTTAAATGAAGTACATCTTGGGTGATTATTATTATTTGTGACACCATTTAGGGAACAAAAGAAAAAGGAAAAAAAAAGAAAAGAGAAAGGAAAGAAAGGAAAGAGGGGCGAGACTTAAGCTTAGATGATAAAAGAAGCCACCCACGACCGGGGACATTGACAATGTTATTTTGATAAGTAGCAAATGGTGAAAGGTTTCATTACCATTGCAGAAAAATTCTAAATGGATAAGAAAATCGACTGTGTTCTGGTGGCGGACTTGTGTTATCGGGGATAGATAACAGCCACTTAATGCTGGCGAACATCTAATTAACAAACCACAGACCGGCTAGCTAGACTCCGAGACATTCTGACAATGTTATTTTGATAATAGAAAAAGATAGTGAAAATTCTGACGACCAGTGTCGTAGGACTCCTGACAAGGAACAGGTGAATACAGAGCTTTGGATAGATAAGAAAAATTAACTGTGTCAAAGGGGACAAACAATATTGTCGGGAAAGGATTTAATAGGTCGTCTGCTAACCGCACACGAAGCCAACCCTGGGTTACGTCTTGGCCGTTTTGACAAGACATCTATGGGTGTTAGATTTCGGTTATGATAATAAAACTATGTTATCAGAAATTGGCACCAAGAATGCAAATACGGCTAGGACAATGAAACTGTTTTTCCAGACGACAATCGACTGTGTTTCGCTAGACGACTACCCCACTTGATAATTGGCATTGATAGATCCCAGGTGACATTGGGGATGAGATCTGCGATTAAGGAAGGAAAAGGAAAGGAAAAAGATAATTTTTTTTTTTTGAGCAAGATATATTTTTTCCTAAAACAAAGCTAGCCGGATCACACCCACCCGGTTGGACGCTATTGGCCGAATGACAACGAGGGCCAGGCGGAGGTGATCATGTGACGCAAAGGGGAGAGCCGCCGCCGCCCATTTAGAGGATAGGTATGAGAATTTGCTACGAAGAAGTGGGGAGAACCGTTGACGCCCCTCTGAAGTATGGTGAGATATCCATATGAGAATAAGAGAAGGTGGGAGTAAGAGAAAACTTCCAAAAATGGAAAGGAGTGGAAAATTCCTGACCAAAAAATAAAAGAAGTGGATATGGATGTAGAATTATCGAGGAATCTCCAACTCCGACAAACCCACCCCGGTTTTGGTCGGCGTCCATATAAGCAAAGTCGCAGCGAACAAAAATCAGTTCAGAGGAGTTCAATCCAGAGTGCTCAGTTGAAGCAGGCCTCGCAGAGCTGACTTGAAAGATTCGTGCAACTTCCGAACTCATCTTCAATCCAAGAACAATTTATTTTGAAGAGCGACTTAGATCCATACCACCAAAATAGGTTTTTCGACTATCGCCTGAAGACACACCAAGAACCAATTTCTTAAAGAACAGACAACTTAAGATGTTAAAACTCACCTAACAAAAACAACGCGTCACAATCCATATAGCGGGTCGGGAGATAGACGCAGTCCTATGTATCCAGCAACCAGATATAAAGCATTGTTGTCCTTTTTTTGATACCTTGAACTTTTGAGTTATTATTTTCTTTTCTTTTATGCATATTTGTGTGATACCACCCTCGTTTGAACTCAATTTGCATTACGGCCCCAACGACTGATTGATTTCGTCTGCCTAAGATCATTTCACAACGTGGGTAGGCGGACTGGAGATCAACGCAGTTACTTTGGTAACCAGACGTTGAAAGCGAGTTGGGAACGACGAGGCTGATATCGAATCTAACCAGATTCCCATCCGAATCACCAAAAGATTAGAACGTCACATTTGGGTGTCGCGACCAATACCAAGCCAGTTGATCGTCACAGGACGGGACAACACGACTGATGCAGACAGGCGGACGTCACGTTTGGAGCAGCGACACCCGAACGAAGCAGCGAGGAGCGAGCGAAGGCTGTAGAGAAGGACGTCACATATTTAATTTAGTGTTAATATGTATGGATAAAGAAAGATTGAACCTTTGACATTACAATGGGAAGCTTTGATGGTGCTTAAAAAAAAGTTAAATATTTGCTTTATGAACTAAGTAAAATAATCGATAAAATGATATAGACCTCTACAGGGACGTCAGTCTCATAATCTTAAAATAACTGTAACAGACAAAACTAGAAAACTAGAAAAATAATCATAAAAAATTTCCAAAATATAATTCTCGATATACACATAAAAACTAACTTTCCAAGATGTCATATTCAACCTAAGAAAAGGTACATATCAACCATATACAAAAACCATATATATATACATATATATATATATATATATATATATATATATATATATATATATATATATATATCATAAACATATGAATTGTTTCTTAATGGAGTTAACCTCAGGTAACTATATCTGCCGTTAAACAAAAGACTTTTGTATCAATTTATCTTTTCTTCGCCAGACAACAATGAACACAACGTCGGGCTGTGGATACAAGTGTCGCTCCGTCTGAACCAGTTTTATTTGGCGCCTAGATCTAAAATAATTTTAATAAGCGAAAGCATCAGGTCATTACGACTACGCAGTTTATTCAATGCTCATTTTATTATGACCTTCTACCATACGAAACTAATGGACAAGAATTATTCTTATCCTATATGATATGAAAAGGGCAAAATATTCGTACAAGGACGTAAATTTGAACGCAAATATGGCATATTCGTAAATTTGAAAGCAATAACATATTTTGTAAATTTAATTGATTTTTCAATTATATGATCCCTGCTTGATGCGTCTTAATATATAAGACTTCTCTTGAGGTTTCTGTAATAAAATTGTTCGACAGAGTGAATGGCACTGACACGACGGCCAATGTCAGAGGGAGGGTTAGTTTCCCGTCGATATTATCTTTACCTCGGACAACTAACTGTCTACAAACTAACGAGTTCCATCTGTTTGAATAGTCAGAATTTTCCTTTTCCTAGTCTAGATACTGATATTTAACCCATACAAATGAATATACATTATCATACAAATCCCATATAGACAAAGTAAAATTATGAGATGCATACACACATGAATTATACACTCGAATGCTGCTTGCCAGGATAGATGCACATGAGGTCTGTTTAACCAATGGAAAAGAAGCGCAAAAACTGAAAATAGCAAAAATGCATGCTGGGATATTTTCTTAGCCAATAAAATAGGCCGGTTTTGCAGTTTGATATGACTCTTGATCTGTATTGTCTAGAAGACAGACAGCTACGTTCGCTTGTCTGATCTTGCTTTTGTGTATCAACGCCAATTCTTAGTTCGTAAACCTTTTGCCTTCTTACCTGTTAATTTCCCTTGCAAATATTGTTTGTTTGTTTGCTTGATATGATTTCCTTTTTTGCCGTTTCTTTTTCTTTTTATTGCAAACTTTGTTAATTCTCTTTCTTGGACAATTCTGTTATTTATTTTTGTTATGGAGTGGTTTCACAGTGGAGGCTTGTATTTGTACTAAGTCGGTCCAAAAATAGGTTCGACGTACAAAACTTCATATAATATGTATGACGCAGAGTAAATCTAGTTGTGGACGCTGATACTTTAGTATCCGACTAACGGTCGTCCGGCATCGACTGACTGACCGAGCCACTGAGCCACTCCTCGTTACTCTTTTACTACTCCTACTTATTATAGGTGGGAGAGTCTGTTAACTATAGAATAGGTGTGTTCCACTATAACAATTTTGCATTTGACTATGGCTACTCACTGCACACACACACATACACACAAAACAAATGAATATAAATTATCATCCAAATCCTGCATAATGTAGAGGACCTTGTTGGCGATGAGTATGTAAAACACACGTGGGTTCAAATTTCCTGCTAGCCGGTTCAACTACATGAGAAAGTTGGACTTTAATTAAGTCCAAAGAAGACAAGTAAAAACAAACACAAAACCAATAAATATATGTAAACAAATATATGTATTAGTAACAAGAAAGATTACAAGTTACATGGACAGAGTGTGTGTGATGAATATTATATGTGTGTGTTGTGGTGAGTGTTCGTACTTATGTGTATTGTTCTTAGTGTGTTCCTAGCATTTGGGAAATGCTGCATCTGTGAGCGTTCACATCTGCGAGGTGGCATAAGGCCGAAGCCTGAGGAAAAAGATTTACCTCAAGGTGACGGCCCAAAGACTTGAGGGAAAAAAGAGGTCGAGGTGAAGGGTCAGCGATTATTTATAGACAGGGAGAGAGACCCTTGTTAGAGTGTTAAGAGCTAACTCCGACAGTAGAAAACTAAAAATCATGAGATGCATACACATGAATTATACACTTGAATGTTGTTTGACAGGATAGATGCACATAAGGTCTGCTTAACCAATGAAAAACACAAAAATTAAAAATAGATTTTTCTTTAAAAATATCTACTGTTGATTTCAATCCCATAAAGAATGACTGTAGAACACTTGCCCCTCCCCTTTTATGTGTAAAAGCACACAATTGTATACTGGGATTTTTTTCTTAGCCAAGAGATTGGTTTGCAGATTGACATGACTCAATCCTGATCTGCCTTGTTTAGAAATCAGAACACAACGTTCGCCTTGTTTAGAAATCAGAACACAACGTTTGTGTGTCAAGGCCAATTCTTAGATTGTAAACTTTTTGCCTTCTTACCTGTTAATTTGTCTTTCAAATATTGTTTGCTTGATATGATTTTCTTTTTAGTCCTGATTCTTTTTCTTTTTATTGCAAACTTTGTTAATTCTCTTTCTTGGACAATTCCATTATTTATTTTGCATTTGACTATAGCTAGCCATTCCACAGTATTACAGAATGGAGACAAATTTCCCAAGGTTTTACATTCATATTATTAGACAAAATGTGACAGCGTTGAAAAGTTTTCAGGACAATGTGTTTCCATTCTTTATAGGAAATGTCTTCAAGTTGCAATAAGAGACACGTGTAAGAGAATTGTGCTGGAATATTTAGAAAGAATTGATCAATATCTATCCGATGTTATCGTCTGAAAGATTTTTTTTACTTTTCGTAATGAAGCTGTTAACACCTGCTGCATTTGAAATTAAACCCTTCAAATCACGATTCTCTCTCTCTCTCTCTCTCTCTCTCTCTCTCTCTCTCTCTCTTCAATAATTCGTATACAGTATTCAAATATACTTATAAAATCCTATTTAAAATAATTAATTTATTTTCGTATTTCGGTGCAATTGCAACAAAGTGTATCTAAAAAGTGTTCACTATCTTTTCCGACTTGAGTTTCATAGATATTGTACAGCCTCGAATATAGTGGAGTTTTTTAATCGTTTTTTGCTTTATGTTTTTTTACGCAAAAATAGAGAGTCACAGGTAATTTTTTTTTGAAGAGGTTAAAATCATGAAATTTCGGTGACTTAAGTTTGAATTCGTCATTTAATAACCGCTTTCACTAAACATTTAAGTGCCTAGATTTCTCCAATAAATGTTCGTCACCATAGGTTACCCCAAAAACGCAGGTCAACAACGGCTGCAGCAGAGAATTGCTCTGGCAAAACACCAAACACATCTAAACAACTACAGATGCTTATAAAATAAAACAAAAAATGTATGTTGATAGAGGATTTATTTTCAATTTAAATCATGATAACCCGAATAGGTACTTCAACTGGTGGGACACCCTGCATTCTGGTAATTCTGACGAAAATGTTGCCATTAGGAAGGCAACATCTCAGCGATGTAAGCTCTTGCTAACCGAAGATAAACGCTAATTTCAGAAAGGAAAAAAAATCTCAAGGACACATGGCCCAGTGGATAAAGGCGTTCGTTGCAATGAACGGACCCCAAAAAGAGTTATAAATTTAATACCTGTCTACAGCTAAGGTGAACAAGAGCTTGGAAAGTTGACTTAAAAGGAGATAACTGATAGTGGCACATCCAGAAGAGGCATGGCACGTGGAACTAGAACAATCTCCTTTGATGGACGAAAATATGGCAAAAAGGCTCAGTTCGAAATTCCGATCATTTGCAGAAGGACAAGTAGCGTATAACAGATGTGAAACGTCGTCCAAACAATGAATAGGGCAACAAAGATGTGGGACAGTAGACCGAACAATGTAAATAGTGAGACAGATAAATAATATGTTAAAGATGAGGACAATGCCTCATCTGAGAAATAGAGACAGATGTTGAAGGTGAATATGGCAATAAAGATGAGGACAACAGTCCAAACAATGTAAAATATAGTGTAAGGCAGAATAGTTACAATACCTCATCTGAGAAATAGAGACAGATGTTGAAGGTGAATATGGCAATAAAGATGAGGACAACAGTCCAAACAATGTAAATCGTAAATAGTTACAATACCTCATCCAAACAATGGAGAAATAGAGACAGATGTTGAAGGTGAATATGGCAATAAAGATGGAGAAATACAACAGTCCAAACAATGTAAATAGTGTAAATAGTTATGGGTAATAAAATGAGGACAATAGTCCAAAACAATCATCTGAGAAATAGAGAGAGATGTTGAAGGTGAATATATAATAAAGATGAGGACAACAGTCCAAACAATGTAAATAGTGTAAATAGTTACAATACCTCATCTGAAAAATAGAGACAGATGTTGAAGGTGAATATGGCAACAGTAAAGATGAGGAAATAGTTACAGTCCGAACAATGTAAAATAGTGTAAATAGTTAAAACAATACATCATCTCAGAAATACAAACAAATCCTGAAGAAAAGTCCATATAAATAGTTACCGAAACTTGTTGGAGTGAATATGTGTGAGGACAATAAAGATGTGTCAGAACAATGTAAATAGTGCAAATAATTAGAATGACTCATCTCAGAAACTTAGCGGTTAATTCTTCATTTATATGAGGTGTTATTTTTAAATGAAGTACATCTTGGGTGATTATTATTATTTGTGACACCATTTAGGGGAACAAAAAGAAAAAAGGAAAAAAGGAAAAAGAGAAAGGAAAGAAAGGAAAGAGAGGCGAGACTTAAGCTTAGATGATAAAAGAAGCCACCCACGACCGGGGGACATTGACAATGTTATTTTGATAAGTAGCAAATGGTGAAAGGTTTCATTACCATTGCAGAAAAAAATTTAAATGGATAAGAAAATCGACTGTGTTCTGGTGGCGGACTTGTGTTATCGGATAGATAACAGCCACTTAATGCTGGCGAACATCTAATTAACAAAACCACAGACCGGCTAGCTAGACTCCGAGACATTCTGACAATGTTATTTTGATAATGGAAAAGATAGTGAAAATTCTGACGACCAGTGTCGTAGGACTCCTGACATGAACAGGTGAATACAGAGCTTTGATAGATAAGAAAAATTAACTGTGTCAAAGGGGACAAAACAATATTGTCGGGAAAGGATTTAATAGGTCGTCTGCTAACTGCACACGAAGCCAACCCTGGGTTACGTCTTGGCCGTTTTGACAAGACATCTATGGGTGTTAGATTTCGGTTATGATAATAAACTATGTTATCAGAAATTGGCACCAAGAATGCAAATACGGCTAGGGACAATGAAACTGTTTTTCCAGACGACAATTGATGTGTTTCAGACGACTACCCCACTTGATAATTGGCATTGATAGATCCCAGGTGACATTGGGGATGAGATCTGCGATTAAGGAAGGAAAAGGAAAGGAAAAAGATTTTTTTTTTTTTGAGCAAGATATATTTTTTTCCTAAAACAAAGCTAGCCGGATCACACCCACCCCTATTGGTTTTCATGTGACGCAAAGGGAGAGCCGCCGCCCATTTAGAGGATAGGTATGAGAATTTACTACGAAGAAGTGGGGAGAACCGTTGACGCCCCTCTGAAGTATGGTGAGATATCCATATGAGAATAAGAGAAGGTCAGAAGAGAAAAACTTCAAAAATGGAAAGGAGTGGAAAATCCTGACCAAAAAAAAAAAAGAAGTGGATATGGATGTAGAATTATCGAGGAATCTCCAACCTGACAAACCCACCCCGGTTTTGGTCGGCGTCCATATAAGCAAAGTCGCAGCAACAAAAATCAGTTCAGAGGAGTTCAATCCAGAGTGCTCAGTTGAAGCAGGCTCGCAGAGCTGACTTGAAAGATTCGTGCAACTTCCGAACTCATCTTCAATCCAAGAACAATTTATTTTGAAGAGCGACTTAGATCCATACCACCAAAATAGGTTTTTCGACTATCGCCTGAAGACACACCAAGAACCAATTTCTTAAAGAACAGACAACTTAAGATGTTAAACTCACCTAACAAAACAACGCGTCACAATCCATATAGCGGGTCGGGAGATAGACGCAGTCCTATGTATCCAGCAACCAGATATAAAGCATTGTTGTCCTTTTTTGATACCTTGAACTTTTGAGTTATTATTTTTTTCTTTTATGCATATTTGTGTGATACCACCCTCGTTTGAACTCAATTTGCATTACGGCCCCAACGACTGATTGATTTCGTCTGCCTAAGATCATTTCACAACGTGGGTAGGCGGATTGAGATCAACGAGTTACTTTGGTAACCAGACGTTGAAAGCGAGTTAAACGACGAGGCTGATATCGAATCTAACCAGATTCCCATCCGAATCACCAAAAGATTAGAACGTCACATTTGGGTGTCGCGACCAATACCAAGCCAGTTGATCGTCACAGGACGGGACAACACGACTGATGCAGACAGGCGGACGTCACGTTTGAGCAGCGACACCCGAACGAAGCAGCGAGGAGCGAGCGAAGGCTGTAGAGAAGGACGTCACATATTTAATTTAGTGTTAATATATGGATAAAGAAAAGATTGAACCTTGACATTACAATGGGAAGCTTTTGATGGTGCTTAAAAAAAGTTAAATATTTGCTTTATGAACTAAGTAAAATAATCGATAAAATGATATAGACCTCTACAGGGACGTCAGTCTCATAATCTTAAAATAACTGTAACAGACAAAACTAGAAAACTAGAAAATAATCATAAAAATTTCCAAAATATAATTCGATATATACACATAAAAACTAACTTTCCAAGATGTCATATTCAACCTAAGAAAAGGTACATATCAACCATATACAAAAACCATATATATATATATATATATATATATATATATATATATATATATATATATATATATATATATATATATATAAACATATGAATTGTTTCTAATGGAGTTAACCTCAGGTAACTATATCTGCCGTTAAACAAAGACTTTTGTATCAATTTATCTTTTCTTCGCCAGACAACAATGAACACAACGTCGGGCTGTGGATACAAGTGTCGCTCCGTCTGAACCAGTTTTATTTGGCGCCTAGATCTAAAATAATTTTAATAAGCGAAAGCATCAGGTCATTACGACTACGCAGTTTATTCAATGCTCATTTTATTATGACCTTCTACCATACGAAACTAATGGACAAGAATTATTCTTATCCTATATGATATGAAAAGGGCAAAATATTCGTACAAGGACGTAAATTTGAACGCAAATATGGCATATTCGTAAATTTGAAAGCAATAACATATTTTGTAAATTTAATTGATTTTTCAATTATATGATCCTGCTTGATGCGTCTTAATATATAAGACTTCTTGAGGTTTCTGTAATAAAATTGTTCGACAGAGTGAATGGCACTGACACGACGGCCAATGTCAGAGGGAGGGTTAGTTTCCGTCGATATTATCTTTACCTCGGACAACTAACTGTCTACAAACTAACGAGTTCCATCTGTTTGAATAGTCAGAATTTTCCTTTTCCTAGTCTAGATACTGATATTTAACCCATACAAATGAATATACATTATCATACAAATCCCATATAGACAAAGTAAAATTATGAGATGCATACACACATGAATTATACACTCGAATGCTGCTTGCCAGGATAGATGCACATGAGGTCTGTTTAACCAATGGAAAAGAAGCGCAAAAACTGAAAATAGCAAAAATGCATGCTGGGATATTTTTCTTAGCCAATAAAATAGGCCGGTTTTGCAGTTTGATATGACTCTTGATCTGTATTGTCTAGAAGACAGACAGCTACGTTCGCTTGTCTGATCTTGCTTTTGTGTATCAACGCCAATTCTTAGTTCGTAAACCTTTTGCCTTCTTACCTGTTAATTTCCCTTTGCAAATATTGTTTGTTTGTTTGTTTGATATGATTTCCTTTTTTGCCGTTTCTTTTTCTTTTTATTGCAAACTTTGTTAATTCTCTTTCTTGGACAATTCTGTTATTTATTTTTGTTATGGAGTGGTTTCACAGTGGAGGCTTGTATTTGTACTAAGTCGGTCCAAAAATAGGTTCGACGTACAAAACTTCATATAATATGTATGACGCAGAGTAAATCTAGTTGTGGACGCTGATACTTTAGTATCCGACTAACGGTCGTCCGGCATCGACTGACTGACCGAGCCACTGAGCCACTCCCTCGTTACTCTTACTACTCCTACTTATTATAGGTGGGAGAGTCTGTTAACTATAGAATAGGTGTGTTCCACTATAACAATTTTGCATTTGACTATGGCTACTCACTGCACACACATACACACACAAACAAATGAATATAAATTATCATCCAAATCCTGCATAATGTAGAGGACCTTGTTGGCGATGAGTATGTAAAACACACGTGGGTTCAAATTTCCTGCTAGCCGGTTCAACTACATGAGAAAGTTGGACTTTAATTAAGTCCAAAGAAGACAAGTAAAAACAAACACAAAACCAATAAATATATGTAAACAAATATATGTATTAGTAACAAGAAAGATTACAAGTTACATGGACAGAGTGTGTGTGATGAATATTATATGTGTGTGTTGTGGTGAGTGTTCGTACTTATGTGTATTGTTCTTAGTGTGTTCCTAGCATTTGGGGAAATGCTGCATCTGTGAGCGTTCACATCTGCGAGGTGGGCATAAGGCCGAAGCCTGAGGAAAAAAAAGATTTACCTCAAGGTGACGGCCCAAAGACTTGAGGGAAAAAAGAGGTCGAGGTGAAGGGTCAGCGATTATTTATAGACAGGGGAGAGAGACCCTTGTTAGAGTGTTAAGGAGCTAACTCCGACAGTAGAAAAACTAAAATCATGAGATGCATACACACATGAATTATACACTTGAATGTTGTTTGACAGATAGATGCACATAAGGTCTGCTTAACCAATGAAAAACACAAAAATTAAAAATAGATTTTTCTTTAAAAAATATCTACTGTTGATTTCTAATCCCATAAAGAATGACTGTAGAACACTTGCCCTCCCTTTATGTGTAAAAGCACACAATTGTATACTGGGATTTTTTTCTTAGCCAAGAGATTGGTTTGCAGATTGACATGACTCAATCCTGATCTGCCTTGTTTAGAAATCAGAACACAACGTTCGCCTTGTTTAGAAATCAGAACACAACGTTTGTGTGTCAAGGCCAATTCTAGATTGTAAACTTTTGCCTTCTTACCTGTTAATTTGTCTTTCAAATATTGTTTGCTTGATATGATTTTCTTTTTAGTCCTGATTCTTTTTTTTTATTTGCAAACTTTGTTAATTCTCTTTCTTGGACAATTCCATTATTTATTTTGCATTTGACTATAGCTAGCCATTCCACAGTATTACAGAATGGAGACAAATTTCCCAAGGTTTTACATTCATATTATTAGACAAAATGTGACAGCGTTGAAAAGTTTTCAGGACAATGTGTTTCCATTCTTTATAGGAAATGTCTTCAAGTTGCAATAAGAGACACGTGTAAGAGAATTGTGCTGGAATATTTAGAAAGAATTGATCAATATCTATCCGATGTTATCGTCTGAAAGATTTTTTTACTTTTCGTAATGAAGCTGTTAACACCTGCTGCATTTGAAATTAAACCCTTCAAATCACGATTCTCTCTCTCTCTCTCTCTCTCTCTCTCTCTCTCTCTCTCTCTCTTCAATAATTCGTATACAGTATTCTTCCCTGTCGCCTGAAACAATATGCCATACGTTTTTATATTCTTTTTTTTTATTGGCCAATTCAGCAAAGGCAAATGACCAATGAAAACCCAACTTCGTTTTTTTAATACTTTGTCTAGATTCTGAAGGGTATAAGTTGCTATATTTGAGTATTTCATCTGTCTCATTCTGATTGTAAGTATAAGCTTCCTTCATTTGTCCTATTTTCTTCGTTGATTGTATATCAAATCCATGTTATTTTCACTATTACTTGTAGAATTAAAGTCTGTCGCTTTAAGTCAGGAAATAGTTTAGCATAACCTGCCCTATAGAAAATTCGATATTCCTCAGCAGTATATGTTATAGTATAGATCAATAAAATTACGAAGCAATGTCGATATTATCCGTCCTGATTCCACTGACTTTAAATATTTGGGTGGTGTCTATTTTACAGAATCTTAGATACTACAATACTAAAGGATTTCAAATGCATTCCTATACTAAAACCATTTCTAGCACATTTATATACTAAAAACCTTTCCAATGAATTCTCATAGTAAAATCATTCTAAATCGATTCCTACAGAGAGATAATTCCCATTGAATTCCTACTGTAAAAAATCCCAATGAATTCCTATGATAAAATCATAACCAATGAATTCCTATAGTAAAATTATTTCCAATGCATTCCTATAATAAAATCATTTCTAATTTATTTCTATTGTAAAATCATTTCCAATGCATTCCTATAGTAAAATCATTTTCAGTGCATTTCTATAATAAAATAATTTCCAATGTATTTTTATTGTAAAATCATTTCCAGTGCCTTCCTATAGTAAAATTATTTCCAACGCATTTCTAGAGTAAAATAAATTCAAAGGCATACTTATAATAAAATTATTTTCAATGTATTCTTATTGTAAAATCATTTCTAATGAATTCCTATTTTAAATTCATTTCTAATGCATTCTTATAGTAAAATTATTTGCAAAGCCTTATTATATTAAAAACATTTCCAATACATTCCAATAATAAAATCATTTCCAATGCCTTTTTATAGTAAAAACATTTCCAATGCATTCCTATAGTAAAAACATTTCCAATGTATTCTTATAGTAAAATCTTTTCCAATGCATTCCTATAGTAAAATTATTTCTAATGCATTTTTATAGTAAAATCATTTCTAATCGATTCCTATAGTAAAATCATTTCAAATGCATTCCTATAGTAAAATCATCTCCAATGCATTTTTGTAGTAAAATCATTTCCAATGCTTTCCTATAGTAAAATCATTTCCAAAAAAATTCTATAGTAAACTTGATCCAAAAGAACTACAGAAAAATAAAAAATGAATAAAGTAAATTTTCCCACCGATAGGATTCGAACCTCTTTTCCGCAGAGAATACATTTTATTTACTAAGTTTTCTCGAGTAAGAGAAGCACAAATTCCCACAGTAGGTTACCGATTTTTCCTGCAGTAGACTGGTTGCCAGCCAGGACTATAGTACCCCGTCTCTTCTGCTATTTAACCCATAGTTCGAGGTAGAATATATGTATTTATATGTTTCCAAAGAGAATTTATGCGTAAGTGGATGTAACAAACCCGACTGGAATTCGAACACCACACTCCGATTTTTCTATAACGAACTTGTACCTATTAAACCGCAAGGAACATCAGTTTAGAAATACCAAACATTGTCTCTGAAAATTCCTATTAAAACATTCATTTTAAAAAGTCTTTTAACATCATACACTACCGTAAACTGCGACGTACAAGTCAATATGTTTAGCTCAAAATTAAGAGTTAGGCCTATATCTACCGTACAGATCGATCCCCAAACATATAGTAGGTTACCGGTGGGAAAAAAACATAAGCCTGCCGGGCTTCCGGCTCCATGCTTTCCAGCCAACTTTAAATCTTTAAATATTTAAATGCAATGTCTATTGCTATCTACTGTCCTCCTGATTACTCTTTCCTCTTCCCGCTCATTATTAATGTTTCTGTTCCTAATTCTTCCACACCCAGTAACCCCTTGTGTCTTAGTGGCTTTATTGCCTTGCTTGTGGAACTCCCTTCCGGCTCCATGCTTTCCAGACAACTTTAATCTTTAAATATTTAAATGCAATGTCTATTGCTATCTACTGTCCTCCTGATTACTCTTTTCTCTTCCCACTCATTATTAATGTTTCTGTTCCTAATTCTTCCACACCCAGTAACCCCTTGTGTCTTAGTGGCTTTACTCCCTTGCTTGTGGAAATCCCTTCCGACTACATGCTTTCCAGTTAGCGTCAAAGTAACAATGTCGAACTGCCACAGAAACCTGCTTAGCATATCTATCACTAATATTACCTAGCCAAGGAAGGTGTAATTACACAGGACTTATTTTTTACTGTAGCAGGTTTAATATATATATATATATATATATATATATATATATATATATATATACGTTTTACTTTATATCTATAAGTTTATGTATAGATTTGGTCAGGACCAGTCATGCTACTTACATTGTAGCACCCCCCCCCATTTTCTTCGTATTCCATCGGTGAGAAGTAAGTTCAGTTCGAACAACTTCTTCCCACGAAGTACTCTTCTGTGGGACCGACTCTCAAGCGAATGTTTCTGCAGTCACGACAATTCTGACCTTTTCAAATTTAGGGTTAACCATTATCTTCCCCTCGTATCTGTAAAAAACTGCCTCGAGTGTCTTCATTAATGTAAAAATACCTTACGTAAATATCTTATTCGGATTATCCGCTGTTTCAGGCGCTGTAGGAATCTATCTTCCAGACAGGAATGGTGATTTTACTTTGTGGATTTAATTAACACCATCTTCCATGCCTCATTTTCATATCTGACCTTGTGCCAAACTATATGCAGAACCTGATATGTTTTTACCCACCGAGATTTCGTGTTTCATCTAATGAAGGTCGGTCTTGTGATAACCAAAAAGCAAACATCCTGAGTTCTTGTGTCACATTAGACAACTGTTGTTTGAATAATAAGTACCTCAACGTCGAGGTACCCACGTAACCTGCATATTTCAAAATATAGGTAGTTTGAATTCTCAGTGAGTTGCATTGGATTAATTGGCTGTATAATAATCGATTGACCTACATCCCAGTGGCTTGAAATTGAAGCTAATGAGGCTTGTCCGCGAAGCAACAACTCGGTAAGAAGACGTAAGACAACCTCTCCAATTTCATTTAGTCCTATCTGCCGATTTTGGGGGTACTCTATATTTCCCGATGTTTCATTTCAAAATCCGTCAGTAGGCTACTATAACATTCAGAACATTACAGAAGAAGAAGAAGACCGGAGCGTACAACGGCCGAAACGTTGTGATAAACATGGCGACAAAGATGAGGACAATAGTCTGAATAATGTAAATAAGGTAAATGATACCTCATCTCAGAAATATAGACAGATACTGAAAGGCCGAAACGTTGTAATAAATATGGCGTCACAGATGATGACAATAGTCCGAATAATGTAAATAGTGTACATAATACCTCATCTCAGAAATATAGACAGATACTGAAAGGCCGGAACGTTGTAATAAATATGGCGACAAAGATGAGGACAATAGTCCGAATAATGTAAATAGTGTACATAATACCTCATCTCAGAAATATAGACAGATACTGAAAGGCTGAAACGTTGTAATAAATATGGCGTCAAAGATGAGGACAATAGTCCGAATAATGTAAATAGTGTACATAATACCTCATCTCCGAAATATAGACAGATACTGAAAGGCCGAAACGTTGTAATAAATATGGCGTCAAAGATGAGGACAATAGTCCGAATAATGTAAATAGTGTAAATAATACCTCATCTCAGAAATATAGACAGATACTGAAAGGCCGAAACGTTGTAATAAATATGGCGACAAAGATGAGGACAATAGTCCGAATAATGTAAATAGTGTACATAATACCTCATCTCCGAAATATAGACAGATACTGAAAGGCCGAAACGTTGTAATAAATATGGCGACAAAGATGAGGACAATAGTCTAAATAATGTAAATAGTGTACATAATACCTCATCCCAGAAATATAGACAGATACTGAAAGGCCGGAACGTTGTAACAAATATGTCGACAAAGATGAGGACAATAGTCCGAATAATGTAAATAGCGAAGGCTTAACAGTATTAACCTCTTCAGCAGCAGAGGCAATTTCTGACAAAACCATCCTCTCTGAGGGCATATATATGTACTAGTGTATATAAATGTTTTATAGAATTTATTTGTTAGATACAAGTTTATTTTCATTAAACCTTTGAGCCTTAACAACTGCTTTACCGGTGGTAGAGAAAAATGATTTAATGCCCAGCCACCGGCTGAGCAGTGGGTAAACCCTTGTGTCGTGTTTTGCTATTCTTGTGAATAGAGGCAGCACAAGCTGGATAGATTGACACACAAAGAATTCTGGCGCGAAAGTGAACGTAGAAAATCATGACACTCACCCTGTTAAATGTAATGCTTATATTTTTTGTAACTATTTTTATATCTACCGGGAAACATTACGTACCAATTATTTGCGAATTTTTGACTCAGAAGCTCAAAGGGAAGGGTTAAAATTGTTCAGGAACGCAGGCCTGAAAGAGTTAAATTCAATTAAATTAGTTTTAAAATAAAGAATATACATTTACTATTTCTATAATACAATTCCTAAGCTTCTCTATTAATAAAAAGTAAAAAAAAAAAAATTTTTTTTTTCGTTGAATGTTTATGTGGGTCCACCAAAACAAATTAAGAGTAAAAGTGGCCCATGGGCAAGAATGGTTGAGAACTGCTGTTCTAAATTATATAATTAGCTAAACAATCAGAGATAATTACTTCTCAACAAAAGCGTTAATTTACTTTTTCAACTTACAACAAAAAATATAAAATATAAAAAAACAGCTGATTTAAAGAACTGTATATCATGCGAAGTCTATTTGCAGTTTGTTTTCAAAATTAAAAAAAAAGAGCCAAAGGTATTACTTTATTAAAAAATCAAATTAAGCATATAAAAGAGTTTTAACACATTAAAGTCCACCATAAAATCCGGTATCAATTATAATATTTAAATTAAAATTCCTGTATTAATTATAAAATTCAAATTTTTAAAATCTTTTATTATCGTTAATTTGCAGTGTAACACCCGCGATCAGTTCGCATTAAAAAATTCCAAAATGCTTACCTTTATGTGTAATTGTACTTGCTCCATTCAAATCTGGCTTGATAAATTTAATAAAATCTACCGTTTTGGAGTTATCGACATTAAAATTTCAGACTCATTCGCGTTGCGGCAGTCATTACTGGCGTTGTTTGCATACATTCGTTGCAGAATAGCTATCAGTGTAGGTATCATTGCGCAAACTGAGCGTGTCTACGTAAATAGTTCCCGTGCGCAGTAATTGAGACAAATTTAGACAAGAAAGATTAATTCCGCGCCAAGCTTTCCGTAGTCTTCAGTATTTAGCTTTCCGCAGCAAACGTATGCAAACACCGCCAGTAATGGCTGCCGTAGTAAATAATGGATAAACAAAATTGTCAGAAAGATTTATATCACATTGACACAAAAGGTATCAGTGCTTTGTTTTGTATGATATTAGGGAAATCTTAGAAGTGTCTTTACTTTGTTCTTTATTGACTGAGAAATCAGCTGTAGTCCATTTTTTTACAAGCCTCAAGAATTATTCTGAAACTCAAAATGTTTTCTACAAGAATATTCTTAGAACTTGTTACGTTTCAGTTACTGTTCTGCCCTATTTTGCTTGCCAAAGAAGGGACAATTTCAGACAAAGAATTTATCTTCAAAATCCGAAATAAATGTTAGCTATTGAGGAAAAACGTTCTTTTATAATGTCATTTGGCAGACAGTCAGTTATGTGCATGCGCGATACATACCTAGGCAATCATGTATCTTTCGATACATGACTGACGAGGCAGATTTTTTCCTGCAGTAGGTTGCCATTTCTTTCTGAAGTAGTCCAGTTGCCATCCAGGGCTATAGAACCCGGTCTGTCATCACCGCCATAGTCACATAGAAATCTCATATTAAGCAGTGTTACAATGTAAAGTTATGCGCCATGCGTGATACACCCTTAGGCGATCATGTATCTTTCGATACGTGACTGACGAGGCAGATTTTTTCCTGTAGTAGGTTGCCATTTCTTTCTGCAGTAGACCAGTTGCCATCCAAGGCTATAGAACCCAGTCTGTCCTGCTATTTACCCATAGCTGTGGGGAGAAGAATAGGATTCATACCTTTCCTAAGGGCCAGTCAGTTATGTGTCATACATGATACCCGCTTAGGCGATCATCTATACTTCGATACATGACTGACGAGGCAGATCTTTTCCATTTCTTTCTGCGGTAAACCAGTTGCCATCCAAGTCTATAGACACCGGCCTGTCCTGCTGGTGGATGAAGATCATACCTTTCCCAAGGGTATTAGTACGTAAGTGAATGTAATGGATTTGACTGTAATTCGAACTCGGCTCTCCGCTTCCTCAGTCCGAGCCGCTATCCATTACTCCACCGTGCATTCTTTTCTTAAAGATTAAGATTAAAGATTGATATAGGCTTTATTCAAAATAAAAGCAGAAAATTCTTCCATAAACCTAGATTTCCTCGCTAGTTATTGATGTTTCCATTACTCATGATATAAACACGGATTCTTAGAGAAAGAATATCAACTGACACTGGTGGCTTTGGGTGCCTTTTAAATTTGCTCAGAGGTGGAGTTTTTTTTTGGGGGGGGTTCTAGTAACGAACGAAGTATAGAAGACATGAATGACAAAGACTAGAGAAATTTTCTCTCAACGTCAAAAAATGCGAAATGAAGCCATTTTGAAGACAATGAGATTTGCAGCTGGGAGCGATTTTGAGCTAATAAAATAATTTCGAATAATGGCAAAATAGTCAATAGACGAGAGGCGGTGTTGTGGGTTTCCAAATCTGTATCGGTGACAAAATACAAATTAAACTGACCCTCTACTATTTTTACTAAATCAAATGCAACAACGACAACAACAACAAGAGAAATAATCAAATAGGCAGATATTTGTTTTAACGGAAAGTATTTTATATAAAAACAAGGATGCGCGATATAATGAAATTGTTTAAAACACTTTAGAGTTCTTGATTGTGTGATCAAGATAAATGATGTTATACTATAGATCTAGTAAAGAATTAAACGGTTTATGTCGATGGTGAAATTGAATGAAATAGATTGTTTGATTTACTCTAGATTTGTCTCGCTTTGACTGATATAGTCACGATTTCCTTTATATTATTAAGATATTGAGTGAGTTGGTTTATCAATCTCGTCTTCGTTAAATTGGTCACTAGATAAGTTGATGTTGAAAAGAAATTGAATTTCACAGGCCGGGTTGATGTTAATAAAAAACTTTTAGCGAGGAAGTTGGGTTTCATGGATTTGTGTGACTGACTATTTGATTATTTTAAGGACTCACTGACTAAATCGTGTCGAAGTTTCATATTTATGAATTTTCTTGATCACGTGGGAGGTTCACAAAAATGTTTACCAATTTTTGGCGCGTTGAACTCTGAACGGGTCAACTCGTGATCAACTGTACGGACGTAGGCAGAAACATGACATTATTATTTATGGACCAATCAGAAAGCTTTGTTTCGTACTGAACTCTGGAGCCAATTTTAATGGGTTCAGCACAAACATAACAATTATTTTGTAATCCTCTCGTTTTTTCTAGATGGTAAGACAAAAGATTTCGCCATAATATAGTTGTAGGTTTGTCACACTGCTTTCTGCTAAAGCGTGCTTATAAATGGCACTGTTGTGGTCACGTGATCATATGCATAAACATCTTTTGCTTCAGAAACAGGAAACGTGAATTCTTTTGTATAGTCAAATGAATAAATTAAAAAAATTAATTTTCAGACGAACACAACAAATTTGTCTTAGAAAAATGATGAACACAACAGTTTTGACTTAGAAAAACAAAACCCTGATGATGGCATTGTGCTAGTGTCGAAAGTAATCGGAATAAAATGAATCTGCTTCAACATGGTAATGTAGGGGGAGGGGATTAAAACAAACATTTAAAAACTAGCCCCAATGTATATTCACAATATGAAAACAAAAACTTATTATATGAAAGAGCTTATCCGAACGTTTACCATGAAAGTATTTCTAGAAAAGACACAAGAAGGCAACATTGCAACGGTGACAAAGTAACTGAAGCCGAGCCGCCAGATCAGGACCAATAATATTGCTGATTTTTCTATGGATCTTAACAAGGTAAATAGCAGGGGCACCGTACTATATATGGCAGCAATATTCTAAGCATGGATGAATGCTAAGACTTACAGATATGTAAGTTATATTCTGGAGAGAAAAATTGTCTCGCATGAAACAGTGAACCAACTTCCTTAGCAGCTGAATCAGCAATGGATTCAATAGAGCCTTTCCACTTCTTGACAGCAGAGAACGTTAACACAAGAAGGCGCTGTTACAAATTCATGACGGTCGTCTTCGAGTATAGAATCCAGAGGTTAGCAGTGACTATTTCAGAGACAGTAGAAAAGCGTAGTTCAGGTTCGCAGTGGATATCGCAGCAAAGTAGCAGAGCGTAGTTCATCCGTCTGTCATGCTCGCCTGACAAGTTGGCTCTGGTCATTCCGGTAAGGTAAACAAAGATGGCCGCCTTTATACACGACGGATACAATGTTCTGCGGCTTCTGATTGGTCAACCTTCTATTGGTAGACTATAAAGGGAATTAAGTCATTTTGACTAACTCACTAGTTACATATATATATATATACACAAAAAATGTAACAGGCGCAACGCGTTATTTTGCTAGAGGTTAGCATCAGCCATTCTGATGGAAGGCCGCAAGAGGTCTCTCAATGATTAATGGAGAGAATTTTCGTTCTGGGGGCGTTAAAATTAACAAGCCAACTTTTTCCTTCAATTGGGGTCGTTTTAGACATCCGCTGCCATTTTGACCTTGTCGAACTGATCAGCCTTATTATCTAGACAGGAATAAGTGTTTGCGAGAAAGCATTTAGGGGATAGTAAAATTTTCAAAGATACTTAGAGTAAGATAAGGTAGGAAGTTGTGGAGAGCTATGACGGCCACGTTCTTTACGGGCATGATAATTGCAAGAAAAAGATCGTAATTAAAATAGAAAAAACTGATAATTATTGACAAGAGATAATACACAATATTTGTCTATATTTCCATTATGATGTATTATGTACACTATTTACATTATTTGGACTAATATCCTCATCTTTGTCGCCATATTTATCACAACGTTTCGGCCGTTGTACGTTGCGGCCTTCTTCAGGTAGTTGGAATGTCAAGAACACCAAAAAGATTTAATACGAGGGGAAGTGTAAAAATATATAGGTGACCATATATGGAGAGAACAGGGAGATTACAGCCTTCTGTGGGATCAGGTTGAAATCATAGACAAAGAACGTCATTGGAAAATTTGTAAACTTAAGCAATCAGCACATATGCTCGGCCAAAAAAATCTCCTGAGCCGACCAAGCATAGAAATGAATACAATATGGGAACCAGTAATAAGGAGTGCCAGAGAAAAGCAATGATAACAACGAAAATTGCAATATGAGCTCTGTAAAAAAATACAAGGATAACAGCGAAAATTGCAATATGAGCACTAGCAAAAAATGGTTACTGAAGACATTAGGTTTATAAGTCCCAGAAATTTATACACATATGTCCCTAAAGACACATGGTACGGTGGATAAAGGCGTTGGTTAGATCCAGTGACAGCACCCAAAGAGTTGTGAGTTCAACACCTGGTTAAAGCAGTGGAGAACTGGAGAGGGGGATTAACTGACATCCATTAGAACGTTTGATATCCATTAGTCATGGCACGTGGAACTAGAACAGTCTACGCCAGTGAGTGAAATAAAGGGTTCAGTTTGACATTCCAACCACCTGAAGAAGGCCGGAGCGTACACTGGCCGAAATGTTGTGATAAATATGGCGACAAAGATAATACACATAGAGGGATATATATATCGATCTGTCTATCTATATTTAACTGAACAAATTTTGATTACTGAATTATTTGTGTTTAATGACATATATAGTTACATCGCCCACCATCTAAATAAATAGCAGGTTAAATTACGTGACAACCCGTCTAGGGGAAGGAAAAAAAACCTACATTTAAAACCAGATTCTTGGGCCCAGCCAGGTTATCTTGCCCTAGACATGCCACTGCTGCGATAACAACACTAAATGGGGTGCCTCTAGGAGTAATAGAGAGATGGGGGGGGGGCTCTGGGAGCCTAATGGGTTATGCGGAACGCACAAGCATATGAAAATTTTCCCATCGATTATTAGATCGATGGTCGACTGATGATACATCAAATGAAGCTATAATTTGTTGGATGGTTTGGACAATGAATCGATAGATTAAAAAAAGCAATGGAATGGATTATCAGAGACTGGAAAATGAAAGGATTTCATTCAGATCTTTTCCATGAATACATTTCTTTCCCAATGAAATAGAGAGATAGGTAAATAAATGTGAACAAACATAGATAGATAGATAGATAGATAGATAAAGAAGAGGTTGAAATGGATATCTATCTATCTATCTATCTATCTATCTATCTATCTATCTATCTATCTATCTATTTCAGTCTCTATCTATCTATCTATCTATTTCAGTCTGTACATATCTATCTATCTATCTATCTATCTCAGTCTGCACATATCTATCTATCTATCTATCTATCTATCTATCTATCTATCTATCTATCTCAATCCGTTCATATCTATCTATCTAGCTAGCTAGCTAGCTAGCTATCTCAGTCTGTTCATATCTATCTATCCATCTCAGTCTGTTCCTATCTATCTCTCCATCTCAGCCTGTTCATATCTATCTATCTAGCTAGCTAGCTAGCTAGCTATCTATCTTTATTACCTATCTGAAACTCTTTAGTATTTCACTCCATTTGCCTTTATCTATCTATCTATCTATCTATCTATCTATCTCATCATTTACCTATCTATCTATCTATCTATCTATCTATCTGATCTATCTGACTCTGTTTAGTAATTTAACTCTCTCTGCCTTTATCTATCTATCTATCTATCTATATATATATATATATATATATATATATATATATATATATATATATATATATATCACTCTCTTAATATCTATCTATCTATCTGTTCATATTTATCTTAGTCGCTTGGTATCTCTTACTTTATTTTCATTCGTGAAAACGGAATAGTCCATTATTTATGGCGTATTAGTAGGAGACATTAAACACTTCGATCTCCCCTTCTGTTCTTTCTTTCTTTCACTGAAACCAAGTGGCGTCTCTGATATCTTTTGTCTTTCAACACGATCAAAATGGAATAGTTCATTATTTATGTGGTATGAGAGGGAGACATTAAACGCTTCGATCTTCTTTCTTTCTTTCACTGAAACCAAGTAGCGTCTTTAATGTGACTTTTATCTTCTCACATGATCAAAATGGAATAATTCATTATTTATTAAGTAATGGCAGGTCGTAGAGACAAAATAATAATTATAGTAATAATAATAATAATAATAATAATAATGATTAAAAAAGAAAGCAAAGACAAATGCAACCGACCAGATACAGAAACAATGGCAAGATAAACCGCTTCATGGCCAATACTCTTCCCGTAAACAACAAGCTGACGTAGACAAAACCCGTACCCATCAGTGGCTCCGTAGTGCAGGGTTAAAAGCTGAAACGGAAGGTTTTATCCTTGCTGAACAGGACCAATGCTTGTTAACTAGGAATTATCAAGCACATATACTAAAATAATGTGTTAGCTCAAAATGCAGATTCTGTGATAAATATCCAGAAACAACTGATCATCTTGTATCAGATTGCACGATATTGGCACCCACTGAGTATAAAACCCGGCATGACGGAGTGTGCCAATATCTGCACTGGAAAATCTGCAACTTCTACGGGAAGGAAACTAAAAGAAAACGGAGATAGGACCTGTTACAATTCTATGGGACTACACAATACACACTGACAGAACAATCAAGGCCAACCGCCCAGACATTGTTATTAAAGACCACAAACAAAAAAGTGCCTGCATATTAATATGGCAGTCCCTGCAGACTGCAATATAACTTTGAAGATATTCAAAAAGCTATCAAAATACAAGGACCTTGAAATAGAAATCTCAAAAATGTGGGACATGGGAACATCAACAATCCCTGTTGTTTGGTTGGAAAAGATTGCAGTAGACTAATTGAAGGGATTCCTGGAAGTCCATGCCTCAAAGAGATACAAAAAAATTGTTCTCACAAGTACAGCCCACACTTTACGAAGGGCTTTATCGATGTAATTTTTTTGTCAGTCGAAAGTGTCATGATGCCATTTCTAACCTTAGGTCCCTGAGCGGGACACGGAAAGAAATGTGTAAACACCAGAAATCAAAGGAAATAATAATAAAAAGAAGAAGAAGAAGAAGAAGAAGAAGAAGAAGAAGAAGAAGACACAATAATAATATATTTGGCGATTTCCACGCACGGTATAAGGTTAAAAAATGGTTTGCGACAGACCAAATGATATGAAATTTTTCAGTACTTTGGGCCTCTGGGTAAACTGTGACAAAACTGGAGACAGATTTGTGAATCCCTTCTATATACTTGAAAACAAACAAAGAAAAGTCTTACCCTTTGTTGGCAATAAAGGTAGCAATAATTTCGCAAGATGAGCCAACCAATTCCCTCTCCCCTCCTCCATTTGCAATGCGACTCGGCGTCAAGTGAAAATACAATGTAAAACAAACAGTGAAAATGAAGGTTTGTTGTTCCACTTTTTAAATGGATTCTGAAGTGATTCAATCCAGAAATCGTCTCGCCCAGCCGCCTAATGAAGCTCACCAAAATTCTATGTTCATGCCACGATTGTCGCAAAAGTTCGTATCAATTGTAGACGAGACGTTGTACGATTATTTTCTTTTCATTTCCGGTCCAAACGGCGTGACGGGGGTCGTTTGCGTCTAATTTCACATTCACTTTTAATGCTAGCCATGTTGGCGCCGATACTTTCACTTTCATATTCTTTATGTGCGTTTATTTATGACATACGATTATCTTCGAGAACTGGTCTTAAGTTCAAAG
Source organism: Acanthosepion pharaonis (assembly GCA_903632075.3). Lineage (NCBI taxonomy): Eukaryota > Metazoa > Mollusca > Cephalopoda > Sepiida > Sepiidae > Acanthosepion > Acanthosepion pharaonis. Next base: position 65,813 of record CAHIKZ030000788.1, on the reverse strand, counting down.
AATTGTCAGCAGGTTTTCTTAATATCTACACTGAAAGGAACTATGTGTTCATGTAAGTATATCTCTAAGCTCCTAAGCATTTTTACGTCATCGCCCACTTGGTAAAATATTTCTGACGCCCACTTCTATAGCAAATATTTAAAAGCATACAAAGATTGTTCTTCTTCTTTTATGTGCCGTGTCCCTTCAGGACGTAGGCGATCATGGCTCTCCACTTTTCCTGTCCTCAACAAGTTTTGTATTTTTGTTACTTTTCCCAAACCCTATCCTGCCATCCACTTGCTTAAGCCCGTTAAATATATAACACGTTTCTTTCTCTTGTCCCTCTTTCTCTCCATCCGTCCTATGAGTGTCAGATTTTCCAAGCCCTCCTTTCTCATTTCAACTGTTTCTTCCTGATGTTTCCTTTTTATTTGCATCCTTTCCAAAGCCTCATCGTGGTTCAAATGTTCGGTTCATAATATCCTTAGCATCGTTCTGTAGAACTATACTTCATCTTTGAGAAGACCGTCCTGTATTCGCTGTCGTATAGGAGGACAGATTTCACGTAGCAGTTCAATCCTCTTTTATTTGTTACCAAAAAACCCTCTTGTCTCGTGATACTCTGCCTAGCTTTTTGGAATACGTCTTTGGTCATCCCAATACGTCTTCAGACCTCAACGTTGCACTTTCCCTCCTCCTCTGTCAGAACACTTCCCAGATATTTAAACTTCCGCCTCTGCTTGATTCTCATCCTTTTTTGTTGCTAGCCATGCATTCTGTCTTTTTCTTGTAGTTTATGCTTAGTCCTTTCTTCTTGCTCTTCTTCACTACCTTCTGTAGGAGGTTTTGTAATTTCTTTTCCGTTTCTGCTGGGTAACTTATGTCGTTAAGATTGTGGCCGCCAATGATGAACACCGGTAGGATTTCAAATTCTCTCAGAATTGCCTCTCATTGATTCCTAAACTGACTCTGTGTTGTATTAAAAAAAAACATAACAAAGGGAGGTAACAAATAACGTTAACTCATGCAGCTACTGCTGCTTCTGCTATATTAAAGAACAAACAAAACAAAACTTGATCATTGAAAACTATAAATAATTAAGTTTTATAGCCAAGGTTAGTTTTATGGTTAGTGTTTGGGTTGCTAATTTTGACCCAAAGAATTAAACAATTTTTGTTTATAATTATAAAATAAAAACTAATATACACTACTGGCAACTAACAAAACGCCAATGAGTTCTTCTTGAATATTTTCTTCGGGTAGTATATGTTGAAATAAATTTTTAATATTCAAAATCCTATTCTTTGTAATTGAGAATATTAAATACGTTAACAAACACAGTAGGCTACAGAAGAATATGAAAAAAAGACATTGCCAAGATATGTAACACCAACATAATCAACAAATCCGATAAAACTGGCGAGATGCAGGAAATGAGGTGCAAGTAGGGTTCATTTAAAAAATAAATAAAAAAAATAAATAAAATAAAGATAAATAAATAAAAGAAAAAAATCGAAATTTAAAATTATTACTGAAGATACTTCTCTGAGTCTGATATAATAACGCTTAACAGGTTAAATGGAGATAAACGGGAATGAAACCTAAAGCTTAATAAAAGAAAATATAATAAAAAAAAACAGGAATTTAATCTGGCTTCTAGTATTTTAAGAGAAATGATTTTCTGCGCATACAGGCGATCATGAGTTCCTTCCGCTTATTAAGTAGTGTTACATTGCTAATATTTTTGAGGATGATTTTTTTTTCTAAAAGACATATGTTGCATCGCCTCCTCCTTGCCAGAGAATAGTTTGGTTTCGGCTACGAATTCCCAATTTACATGTGTGTAGACATCTATTTTGATACTCCAGTAAAACACCAAGACTTTTTGGTGTGCGAGAACACTAACCCGAATGTGAAACCAACGACTCCTTTGGACATAAGTCCCTGAAAACACCGCCTAGCGATGACCTACTTCCTTGAATTCGAAAAGGTCTTATTCTCTGTAATTGATAATATTAAATACGTTACCAAACACAGTAGGCTGCCGAAGAATATGAAAAAGACATTGTCAAGTTATTTAACATCAACAGAATAATCAACAAATCTGATAAAACTGCTATTCCATATTTCATTTGTAAGGATGTTTACAAAGTATATAAGAACGCCCCAAATGAATGGGAAAATGATAACAACAGCGAGGCAACAGCCACGAAACTTAAGATCGACAACAGTTTACACAAACTCCACAGGCAACAGGCTTTTATTACCGTTAAGGACTATGAGAGCAATGTTCCTAACAAATCTATAGAAAATACCAAAATATTCGTTGTTTGCGGGGAGATTTATATCTTGGAATATGACTCCGTTATTCTCATCTATCGTCCAGACTTTTGCTGTCGTTGTTTATATATATATATATATATATATATATATATATATATATATATATATCCAATGCAATGAGAACGAAAGTAATATATACATTCCAACGTTCACACCATTAATCCAAAAGTGGGCTCGATACCGATAATAAAGCGATAATTATTTATTTATTATAATTTTATCATATAGACTGTTGTAGTGGGATCCACCTAATTTGCATAGTGGAGTACCGACCATATAAATATGGTTGGTACCGAGAAGAGAGGGAGGAATCAAGAGATTCAACCAGAGACTCTGCCCGACTGCGACTCAGTCAACACATTCTCCAGGAACGGTCTTACCAGTAATATACAAAAGACTATATGTAAATATTGTGTACATGCATTTCAACTGCACTTCGACGGGTGAGAATCGAAAATGGTTATGAACAATCCTGCTTTTAGTCAAGCCATATGTGAAACGTCACTTCTGTTTTTCCATTTGTTTGAGAAGAAAAAGAATATAGGTGACGGAGTGAAACACTAATGCTTGTTGATAGCCATTTGGTGATGAATGGATTGGGTGTTTAATGTTGACTGGTCCGTGGAAATTTTTTTGCCGATAAACACAGGTCAAAAGTTTAGGCACATCATCTCACAAGCTTCCTAAGAGTGATGTTTAATACTATCCCCTATCTCCATCTTTCCTCCCCTACCTCTCACTCTTAGGAAGCTTGTAAGATGATGTGCCTAAACATTTGACCGGTGTTTATCGGCAAAAAATTTCCACTGGAACCAAATTGCATCTTTCTAGTGAGTAAAATGGTTTTATCTATATGATAAAATTATAATATATATATATATATATATATATATATATATACATTTTTAAATAAATACATTTTTAATATTCAAAATCCTATATTGCCCATTAAAATTTCCAGTAGTCCACCATTTTCTGTTCAGTTGCGTATCGCCCACCCAACAGTTGAAAACGGCCACCGGTGGGCGATATCTCCCAGGGTGAAAACTCTTGATTTAATGTATTTAACTTAAAGACTGAATATAAAGGAAACTCTCTTCAGACTTTTTACGCACATCAAAATAACTTGTAACTTTTTTTTTACAAAGATGTTCAAGGCCCAAGCGCCACTCGAGGTGGAGGTTACAGAGTAAACGGTCAAGTTTAGGCGGGTATGTACAGAAGATAACCGCTAAGCCGAGATCAGGGAAGCATTCACTTCCGTTCTCTAAAGCAGCGGTTCATTGGAAGAGGCTGTTCGAGTGGAACTTATGTCTCTTTTTTCTTTCTTTTTATGTGCCATGTCCTTTCAGGACGTAAGCGATCATGGCTCTCCACCTTTTTCTATCCCTTGCAGATCTCAGCGTGTCCCCCCCCCAGACCACATTCTATCATCCACCTGTTCAAGATTAGGGTGGTGCATTACAATGGGCGTGGCAATGTGGGTACTTGTCGCGAGGGTTAGAATGGGTGGAACTAAGGAGTGAAGTTCATCTGAACACTTTCCATGGACTTAGCGATGGAGCAGCCAGAGGCTTGCAATGTTTCGACTGTTGGAAAAGAGGCTGCAGGTTGGAAAATCATTCATCACTCATAGGGACGCGGAGATCTGGCTCTTGTAAATATAGAGGATACCAGGAGAAGTCAGGCACTCTTCCGGATTCATCAAGGACACACGGCTCAATGGTTAAAGCCTTTGGTTAGATCAAGTGACTAGACGCAAAAGAGTTGTGAGTTCAATTCCAGGCTACAGCAATAGTGAACTAAAACGTGGAACTAGAACACTCTAACCCGATAGACGAAATAAAGGGTTCGATTCGAAATTCCAATCACCTGAAGGAGGCCGGAGCGTACAACGGTTGAAACGTTGTGAATATGGCAATGAAGATGAGAATAAAGTCCGAAGAATATAAACAATGTAGAGGCATACAGTGTTATAAAAACTTCAGAGAATTCCAGTAAGATATCTTTAATCATTTCTAAGATACAACGGTTCAGATCTTAATCTAAAAATTTGAAAAATTTTGTCCTTACACCCGGTGTGTATATATATATATATATATATATATATATATATATATATATATATATATATATATAATTTGAAAGAGGCCGTTTGACCAACACAAGGACTGCCCATAATTAACGATAAAAGAACAAATGAGAACTACAGATAAAGTCCACTTTCTTCAGAAACAGTGATTTACTCCTGTAGTTCACTGCTACTAACAAGCAGAGATTTTTCTCCTGATGATGGACATGCTGGCCAAAACTAGTCGAGGAACCCCATTGAAATAATAAAATAAAAAAAATATTAATATACACCACAGTATGTCTGAAAATTTCAGTTTTTAATTTTTATATATTTTTATTGTTCAAAACATATATATATATATATATATATATATATATATATATATATATATATAATTGAATAAATTACAGACATTATGTCTGCTAATTTTTAAAGAAATCCTTTCATATTCACGAATAACCTTCCGTGTATTTTTATTAAAGGATGAGAGAAATTGGCTCTATCTGTTTAAATTTCTTTTATTTTCAGTTTCCAAGTACTTTCGATCTTCTTCCATCTTCAGGGGTGAAAGTTGTACAAAACTATATGTTGTTCAGGGGTAAACGTATTTATACACAGTTGTTACTATCCATTACCGTAATTTTTCATTATGTTTTGAATGCAAACGGTTGACAACGTACTGATCGTTCATTAGAACGTGAAAAAATGATCTATTATGGATTTTTACTCTATGCTATAATGGCATGGTCATGCGCACATTAAAGCGTAAAATATGTTTCTTTCCAAGCATTTCAGAACATTACTGCAGTATTCATAGTTAATTCTGTTCAGCGCCGGCTTTAATTTTTAATATAAATTGCTTCTATGATCTGTAGCTTGAATTTATTATTTTCTTGTTGTAGGAGAGTTGTGTTGTCGATCAGTAATGTTTTTATATTGTGAATGTGGAAAGGAATATTGTTGCAGATGTCTCGCAATGGACGAATGGTCAGACACGTGTAGTGTAAGACGCCTTGTTAGTATTGCTGTCATATATCCAACATATATATATATATATATTATAAATTAATTGATTTAAAATAAAGTAAATATGTAAATAATATAAATATATATATATTATAATATATATATTTAAAATAAATATATATTATAATATATATATTTATAATATATATTATATATAAATATATATAAAATATATATTATAATATATATATTTATAATGTATATATTTATAATATATATATTTATAATATATATTATATTTATAATATATATTATAATATATATATATTTAAAATAAATATATATTATAATATATATATTTAAAATAAGATAAATATATAAATAAATATATCCAACATATATACATATATCCAACATATATATATATATATATTATAAATTGATTGATTTAAAATAAAATAAAATTAATTGATTTTAAAATAAAATAAAATTATAAATCTTATTGTTCTTTCTTTATATATATATATATATATATATATATATATATATATATATATATATATATATGTGTGTGTGTGTGTGTTTTTCTTTTTTTTTTTTTTTTTTGTTTGTCGGAGATACATCCTCCTAAGGGCATATTGGTATATAATGTTGGTTTTACGTAATACAAATATATATTTTAGTTATACGAAAGATGTCTCTCACGTCCCAAACGTCTTATGGATTGAGTTGGATCTTTTCTAATTGATCTCTTTAGTTCTACGTCGAGATGATGATCCCTTTTGCTGTTGTGACCTTCTGATCAAGCTTTGCTCCCTAATGTTCCCTCTTTTTCAAACTTATTCACCGTTCTCTTGACGGATCTTGAATGGACGGAAGTCAAATTATGTATGTTGGTACCATTACTGAAGGCCTGGGTGATGATTTTCCTCGCACCATTGCTCATTTAGGAAGACATTAGATATGATACAAAACGATTTTACTCTGTTCTCTTTCTAGCTGAATAACTCAAAAGGTTTTTCAGTGATTCTTACGACAAATGATATCAAGATGGCTAAATGTCTTATCTGATTGCCTGGAAAAATTAACTCAGTTTAGTGGGGGTTTTTTTTATTTCGTTTTTAAAAAACCTTTTATGGGATGGATAATTATTCCATGCTGTTGCAAGATTTGGACAATTTTGTTGTTACACCCGGTAGACACACACACACTCGGTATATGTATTGAGGTTTACAAAGAATATAGATTCTATTCACACAAATTTGTTATAAAAATCTTGTCGGCATGAAATAACCCCTTGAGGTTATTATTCCGTACAGTTAAATAAACAAGCAAACATAAGCAGCTATTTCCATGGAACCGAATCAGCGACATTTCCCCCGTATTCTAATTGTGAGAAGGAAGTTCTGCTCATAAAGCTTTCCTTCGCGGACTGCAACTTTGCGGAACAAACTCCCACTACAAACACTACAATATTTATCTTTTCAATTCATCGTCGTTTATGCTGTCACAGGATTTGGATAATTTTGCCCTTGCACTCGATACATGACAAATATTAAGTTCACTAATGACAAGGTAAAAATATTCAAAATGTCGTGTTTGGTTTCGGGTAAGAAATCTTTCGGGTTAATAAAAGTTTAATGATTAATTCAGTCTTATTTATTAAAAGAGGCAAATGTATGAAATATCAATAAAATATCAGGACTGACTAGACTCTCTTGCCCTGTCTGGCAACCGGTATAGGAGAAAGAAAACCTTTAAATAGAAAATAAGCTAACGTAGAATAAACCGGAAACATCTCGTTAGGTTTTCTCAAGTGGATCTGTTTCTTTCGAAAAAATCCAAAGCGAATATATAATAATAAAATGAGTTAACAAATAAATAAATTCACGCTTGCTTTTTCAACGGAAATTTATCTGTTTGAGAGTTTGGTATAGAGACATTTTTAAACAATGATCTAACTGTATTTGTTTCATTGGTATGTCAATATTTAATCGAAACCGTTGAACGTATTCTATCGTTTAGATAACAGGAGTGTCGTATGGCAATCCAAATAGATAATATAGCAAACATTTTATTGATGATAACAAAATTTCACAGAGCTCCAATTCAACGAGACAAAAACCATTGTGACAGAATAAATACAATGGGTCAAAATATTTGAAAATGGGAATGTCAGCATAAATATCTATATTGATTTTAGGAAAATGTATTTTTATTCCATCAGATATTCATGCTATTGTGCTAGATTCTATTAGTGTCACCAAATATCTTAATCCGTCCTGGGTATGACGATATATATATATATATATATATATATATATATATATTACCCTTTTGGAGTGGACAATTAGTCACCCAATGTACCACTTTAAGAAATAGTATTATATATATATATATATATATATATAAAGTTATGAAGAACTTCGTAATCTTTATGGGTAATCCCAAGGAGGATGAAATCCTAAGAGCTCAATATAAATCCAGAGCTAATATTTAAAAGAAAAACAGACCACTTTAAGGTACCATTATAATAATTTATTTCACCAGACTCCCTCCCATTTCTATATATCACTTCCATCTAAATAGGTCAAGGTCTGGTCACTCCTCCTCCCCTAATATAAAGTATACTTGAGAGAGATATGAAATTAATCCCTCCCTATACTCTACCATGTTTCTTTAACTATCCCTCTTACACTCTCTATTAAATTACAAAAACTTACACTATCCATCAATTTTAATTTCATTTTTCGTTTCATTTCAGTTTTGGAAGTGCTATCTGATGATCCGGCGTCCTTTAAAAGGACTCTGGTGAAATAAATTATTATAATGGTACCTTAAAGTAGTCTGTTTTTCTTATATATATATATATATATATATATATATATATATATATATATATTAATGATAATAATAAAAATCAAAATAAATAAATAAGTAAAGTATAACAGTATAAAATTATCATCAATGACCGTCCTGGTTTTGACGATAAACTATATCTGCGCCCTGGGTAAGACGATAAACTACGTCCAACAGCAAGGCCTCTGATCAGGAGGTTTTGAGGATCGTGGAATCACCTCTTAATTGCTGGCGTTTCCAGGTCTAACCAGACCTGAGGTGGTAGCACCTGTTAGGGTCCCAACTGTGGGCAAATAGTTAACACGCAAACTTGTGTAAAAATAGGTTTTAATACCAGAAATATTTTGTAATAAAAGAATTATCGCCAGCAATAATTTTTGAAGGAAAAATTGTTATCAGCAATACTTAAAAAAATTACTAGCAATAAAAACAGCTATACATTCTTTAAAAAAATATTACCAGCTATAGATTTCTGCAAGGAAAAATATTCCCAGAAATATATTTTTGAAGAAAAACATATTACCAGCAATAAATATTTTGTTGGCATTAAATGACCCATTGAGTTGTTGATGTGCCGTAAAACAAAGCAAACCAAACGAAATACCTTACTCCTGGGTATGATGATAAATTACACCCAAGAGCAAGGCTTCTTATTGGGTGATTGGAGGTTTTGTGAAGCGTGAAACCCCCTCTTAATTGCTATTGTTCCTAGGTCCACCCTGACCCGGAGGGGTAGCACCTGCTAAGGCCCCAGCTATGGGTAACTTGTGAACCCCAAACAAAAAGAAAAAAAACTATGAATGTATAAAAATATATATTTATCGTAAAACTACCAACAATAGATTTTATGTGCAGTTGAAGTCATGCAGCTCTGTTCAAAATATTTCGATGTTGGCATTAAATAAACTAGAGAGGTTGATACGGCATTCAATGTAAAAAAAAAATCTACCATTGGTCTATGTTTTAAATATTGCTGCTACATATATACCGGGGCTTCTGCTGCATAGTTAGAGATTCTTAATCAAATCCAACGGAGAATCAGCAATATTATTGGTCCTGGTCTGGTATCTCGGTTTTAGCCAATTTTCCACTGCCGTAAATGAAGCTTCCCGATGCGTTTACTATAATTGTTCGGAGTACCTCTTCCCTGTGGTACCTAGATTTTAGGAATTTAAGCGCAGTGCCAAATTGACGGCAAATCATTTTAAAGTTGTTTTGGCAAGCTGTAAGAATAGCTGTATTCTATGCTATCAGTTTATTTTATCGCACTTCTCGCTTGTGGAACAATCATCCGACTCGATGACTTCCAGCCATCTTTAATCTGCAAATATTTAAATGCAATATCAATCGCTATCTACTTTCCTCCTCATTACTCTTTTCTCTTCCCGCTCATTATTAATGTTTCTGTTCCTAATTCTTCCACACCCATTAACCCCTTGTGTCTTAGTGGCTTTACTGCCTTGCTTGTGGAACTCCCTTCCGGCTTCATGCTTTCCAACCACCATTAATATTTAAATGCAATATCAATCGCTATCTACTATCCTCCTGATTACTCTTTCCTCTTCCCACTCATTATTAATGTTTCTGTTCTTAATTCTTCCACACCCAGTAACACCTTGTGTATTAGCAACTTTACTGTCGTGCATGAGGTGATATGATTAAAAAATGTGTGTGCATTTTTGGAAATGAAAGCAAAAGTAACCAGTCTTTAAAAAAATTTACCAAAATCAAGGAATTTTTCTATTTAAAATAATGTGTCATATTTTGAATATACCATTACAAAAGAATTTGGAAATTTCTGTTCAGATTCAGCCTATTTTAATAATTGGTCAGATTAAGCCCACTTGAATATTTAGTCAGATTCACCCCACTTTAGTAATATGGTCAGATTCACCATGCTTTAATATTTGGTCAGATTCACCCCACTTTAACATCTGGCCAGATTCACACCACTATAATAGTTGTTCAGATTCACCCCACTTTAATATTTCTTCAGATTCAGCCTACCTTAATATTTGGTCAGATTCGCCCTATTTTAATATTTGTTCAGATTCACCCTCCTTTAATATTTGTTCAGATTCACCCCACTTTAATACTTGCTCAGATTCACCCCACTTTAATATTTGGTCAGATTCACCCTACTTTAATGTTGGATCAGTTTCACCCCACTTTAATGTTTATTCAGTTTCACCCCACTTTAGTATATCGTCAGATTCAACGTACTTTAATATTTGCTCAGATTCACCCCACTTTAATTTTTGGTCAGATTCACCCCACTTTAATATTTGGTCAGATTCACCCCACTTTAATATTTCGTCGGATTCATCCTACTTTAATATTTGGTCACATTCACCCCAATTTAATTTTTGGTCAGATTCACCCCACAATAATATTTGGTCAGATTCACTCGACTTTAATATTTGGTCAAATTCACACTACTTTAATATTTCTTCAGATTCACCCCACTTTAATATTTGGTTAGATTCACCCCACTATAATATTTGCTCAGATACACCCCACTTTAATATTTGGTCAAATTCACCTCACTTTGATATTTGTTCAGATTCACCCCACTGTAATATTTGGTCAGTTTCACCCACTTCAATATTTGCTCAGATTCCTCCTAATTTAATATTTGGTCAGATTCACCCTACTTTATTATTTGGTCGGATTTATCCTCTTTTAATATTTGGTCAGAATCACCCCACTTTAATATTTGGTCAGATTCACCCTACTATAATATTTGGTCAGATTTACCCCACATTAATTTTTGGTCAGATTCACCCCACTTTAATATTTGGTCAGATTCACCCCACTTTAATAGTTGTTCAGATTCACCCCAATTTAGTACATTGTCAGATTCACCCTAATTTAGTATTTAGTCAGATACACCCCACTTTAATATTTCGTCAGATTCACGCTACTTTAAAATTTGTTCAGATTCACCCCAAATCAATATTTGGTCAGATTCACCCAACTTTAATATTTCTTCTGATTCACCCCACATTAATCTTTCATCAGATTCAACCCACTTTAATATTTCGTCAGATTCACCGCACTTTTATATTTGTTCAGATTCACCCCACTTTACTTTTTGTTCAGATTCACCTACTTTAATATTTTGTCCGATTCAGCCCACTTTAATATTTGGTCAGATTCACCCAACTTTAATATTCTTTAGATTCACCCCACTCTAATACTTGTTTAGATTCACACCACTTTAATAGCTGTTCAGATTAACCCTACTTTAATATTTCGCTAGATTCACCCTACTTTAATATTTATTCAGATTCACGCAACTTTAAAATTTGGTCAGATTAACCCTACTTAAATATTTGGTCGGATTAATCCTACTTTAATATTTGCTCAGATTCACCCCACTTTAATATTTGCTCAGATTCACCCCACTTTAATATTTGGTCAGATTCACCCAACTTTAATATTCGGTCAATTTCCCCCAAGTTTAATATTTGTTCAGATTCACCCCAATTTAGTACATTGTCAGATTCACCCTACTTTAATATTTAGTCAGATAAACTCCACTTTAATATTTGTTCACATTCACACAACATTAATATTTGGTCAGATTTACCCTACTATAATATTTGCTCAGATTCACCCCAATTTAATATTTGCTTAGATTCACCCCACTTTAATATTTGGCCTGATTCACACCACTTTTATATTTGGTCAGATTCACCCTACTTTAATATTTGGTCAGATTCACCCCACTTTAATATTTGCTCAGATTCACACTACTTTAATATTTGTTCAGATTCACCCCAATTTAGTACATTGTCTGATTCACCCTAGTTTAATATTTAGGCAGATTCACCCGTCTTTAATATTTATTCAGATTCACGCTACTTTAAAATTTGGTCAGATTCACCCCAAATTAATGTTTTGTCAGATTCACCCAACTTTAATATTTGTTCTGATTCACCGCCATTTAATGTTTGCTTAGTTTCCCCCTACTTCAATATTTGGTCAGATTCACTTCACTTTAAGTGTTGTTCACATTCATCCCAGTGTAATATTTGTTCAGATTCACCCTACTTTTATATTTGGTCAGATTCACCCCACTTTAATAGTTGTTCAGATTAACCCTACTTTAATATTTGGTCAGATTCACCCCACCTTAATGTTTGGTCAGATTCACCCTACTTTTATATTTGGTCAGGTACATCGTACATTTATATTTGTTCAGATTCACCCCACCTTACGTTTTGCTCAGATTCACCCTACTTTAATATTTGGTCAGATTCAGCCCACTTTAATATTTGGTCAGATTCACCCAACTTTAATATTTTTTAGATTCACCTCACTCTAATATTTGGTCCGATTCACCCCCACTTTAATGTTTGTTCAGATTCCCCCAACTTTAATATTTTTTAGATTCACATCACTCTAATATTTGGTCCGATTCACCCCCACTTTAATATTTGGTCAGATTCACCCTACTTGAATATTTTGTCAGAATCACTCCACTTTAATATTTGTTCAGATTGACCCCACTTTAATATTTCGTCAGATTCACGCAACTTTTATATTTGGTCAGATTCACCCATCTTTAATGTTTGGTCAGTTTCCCCAAGTTTACTATTTGTTCAGATTCACCACATTTTCGTACATGGTCAGATTCATCCTACTTTAATATTTAGTCAGATTCACCCCCACTTTAATTTTTGTTCAGATTCACACAACTTTTATATTTGGTCAGATTCACCCTACTTTAATATTTGTTCTGATTCACCCCACTTTAATCTTTCTTCAGATCGACACCACTTTAATATTTCGTCAGATTCACCGCACTTTAATATTTGGTCAGTTACACCGCATTTGATTATTTGGTCAGATTTACCTCATTTTTATTTTTCTTCAGATTCACCGCCCTTTAATGTTTGGTCAGATTCACCCCACTTTAATAGTTGTTCAGATTCACCCAACTTAAACATTTGGTCCGATTCACCCCACTTTAATATTTGGTCAGATTCACCCCAATTTAGTCTTTGTTCAGATTCACCCTAATTTAATATTTGGTTAGATTCACCCCACTTTAATACATGTTCAGATACACCCCACTTTTATATTTGTTCAGATTCACTCCACATTAATATTTGGTCAGTTTCACCCTACTTCCATATTTGTTCAGATTCAACCTGCTTTCATATTTTGTCCGATTTACCCCATTTTAATATTGGTTCAGATTCACCACATCTTAATATTTTGTCAGATTTACCCCCCTTTAATATATCGAGAGTACCTTTTTTTTCGGTGATGTCTGGATATTTGTTTACAGTTAAACCAGGTCATTTCCAAAATATGCTGTTATTAGTCAATCCATGTAATTTAAACTTGTTCTGCTTGATTCTAGATTAATATTTCTTTCTGGTATCTGTTACGCTTGGTATCTCAGATTCTGAGAGCGAAACGGAAAGATAGAGTGATAAAGAATTAAAAGAGAAAGAGCGAGAGGGTCGTAGATAGACAAAAAGAGACGGCAGCACAGTGGGGGCTTCGAATAGGGTGGGCTCATCTTAGATAAAGGCAGTTGGTTGCAGTGAGGGGCTAAATCATGTTACGTGACCTAACGATCTGTTGAAGACATTTAAGTATTTCAGGGGAGAGTGTAGCGTCGGCGTAAGTGAACATCATCAAATCAAAGGAGCAAATGACAGAATTAAACGCAACGCGCAAGGGCTCCGCGCCGCCTTCCGTGTTTCAAACATAATTCAAAATTTAATTAAATAAAGATAAATAGCTAATAAAATCCGCTCCTGCCAGTAAGTAAACACAGGCTTCTGGAGCCTACACGAGGTAATAAAAATCAAACATTAATTCATCTCAGAGAACCATCCCTGCCGCCCCCCATTAGAATGTCTGACGCTCAACTTCTCGAGAGCTTCTCTTTGCGACTACTCGGTCTCACATTGTCCGCTGACCTGAGATGGAACAAATACATTGAGTTTATAGCTTCGTCCACCGCAAGGAAAGTTGGCTCCCTGTGCCGCGCCAGGAAATTTTTCCCGCCGAAGTCGATCCTTCAAATCTACAAATCAACCATTCGCCCTTGCATAGAGTATTGCTGCCATATATGGTCTGGGGCCCCTTCTAATTGCCTCAAGGTCCTTGATAAAATCCAAAGACGAATATGCAATATAATTGGCCCTGATCTGGCATCTCGTCTACAGTCACTCTCTCACAGACGTGCCGTCGCCTCCCTCTGTCTTTTTTACAAATACTTTCAGGGTAACTGCTCTGATGAGCTGTTTTCGCTGGTTCCCAGACTTCATGAATTTAAGCGCTCTACTAGGATGGCATCTCGCTCTCACCCTTTCACTGTCGAAACTGTTAAATGTAGCCGTCTCTTCTACTTCAATAGCTTCATGTCTCGCACCTCTCACCTGTGGAACCCCCTCCCCTCTTCCTGTTTCCCTGATAGCTATAATCTCCATACTATTCAAATGTAATGTCAATCGACGTCTCCAGATGCCTTGATCTATCCCCTATCCTTCTCTTCATCCTTTCTTCTATCACTCCTATTTGCTCTCACTCCAATTCTCTGTAACCCCTTGCGTGCTAATTGCTACCCGCCTTGCTTGGGGTTAGAAGACCTGACAGCAATAAAGAGACACGAGACAACCTCGTCGTCCTGTCTTTCCCACAAGCAAAAGTGGACTCCCTTTGATCTTGTCTCCCAAATCAACTTTCTTTCTTCCTCACTGAAAGATTATTCATGTTCATTTCCTTACAGTCAAAGTTTTTAACTTTTATTTCCTGATAAGAAACTACATTTAAAATTTGTGTATCCGACGTTTAAATAAATATCATTTTATTTGAACACGCAACAAACTTTTCTCTTATTATTTTTTTTTAAAACGGTTAACCAAGGGAATGTTTTCACCAACAAGAGATGATTCCAGTTTTATTACAACTACCTGAAAATTGTACTGGCGTAAAAATTACAGAAAAAAAAAACATAAAAAAGTTATAACTAAATCCGTGTAATTTAGACAGATCTTTCTAGTCTGTATATTAATACGATTGTATCTATGTATGGCGTGTGTCACACTTGATATTATAGACACTGAGAGCTAAAAAGAGAGAGTGCGACGTAGAGAGGCAAAAAGTGATTGCAGAAAAGTGACGGCTTCAAATGGGGTTCAGATTAGATAATGGCGGTTGTTTGTACTGAGTGATTAAATCATGTTTTGTAACCTAACGGTCTTTCAAGGACAAATTTGCCCTTGAACTGCAACTAACCTTTTGAAATAAAAATCTTTCTTTAATAAATATATATAACCAGTCTATGATAAAATAAAAGCAGGTGATGTTCTTCTAAGCGAACATCCCGTTATACCCTGGCTTCAATAAATGTCCGAGGGAAACATAAAGAAAGAGGGACATAGATAAATTAGGAAAAGAGAGAGAGGGCGTGGAGGGAGAGAAAAAAGTGGCGACAGAGAGAGGGATTAGAGTGGATCATCTTAATGCTGCTTTGTCTATATTTCTGAGATGAGGTATTATGTACACTATTTACATTATTCGGACTATTGTCCTCATCATTGTCGCCATATTTATTACAAAGTTTCGGCCCTTCAGTATCTGTCTATATTTCTGAGATGAGGTATTATGTACACTATTTACATTATTCGGACTATTGTCCTCATCTTTGTCGCCATATTTATTACAACGTTTCGGCTCTTCGGTATCTGTCTATATTTCTGAGATGAGGTGAGATATTATTCACATTATTTTGTCGCCATATTTTGTTACAACGTTTCGGCCCTTCAGTATCTGTCTCTATTTATTTATGTCATTATTCAGACTATTGTCCTCATCTTTGTCGCCATATTTATTACAACGTTTCGGCCCTTCAGTATCTGTCTATATTTCTGAGATGAGGTATTATGTACACTATTTACATTATTCGGACTATTGTCCTCATCTTTGTCGCCATATTTATTACAACGTTCCGGCCCTTCAGTATCTGTCTATGTTTCTGAGATGAGGTATTATGTACACTATTTACATTATTCGGACTATTGTCCTCATCTTTGTCGCCATATTTATTAAAACGTTTCGGCCATTGTACGCTCCGGCCTTCTTCAGGTGGTTGGAAATTAGCAGGAGATAACTGATAACTGACATCCATCAAACATAGCACGTGGAACTAGAACAGTCTACCCCAGTGAGCGAAATAAAGGGTTCAGTTCGAAATTCCAACCACCTGAAGAAGGCCTGAGCGTACAACGACCGAAATGTCGTGATAAATATGGCGACAAAAATAAGGATAATAGTCCGAATAATGTAAATAATGCTGTTTTTTGTAGTGAAGTTCTTCATCATGTTTTGTGAACAGCAAATCTGTTGAGGAGATTTCAGTATTTTTAGGAGAATCTATGTTAAATTTTCTTAGACGACATAGCTAAGGTACACAAAAGGAAGCCGCTTGGCACAAATTGACTTTGAACTCTGTCGCGCATGCGCACTAAGTTATAACGTCTCGCTCAATTCCGTTGTATATAGCAGCGCTTGAAAGGAAAGTGTGTAGAGAGTGATTGTCTCACTACACTAAATAGTTCATTCAGTAATTTTACGGAAGTTTTCGACCAAGAACGACATTCCCCAGGCCCGGCGGCCACCATATTTTCCTTAGATTTCTCCCCTGGTGGCATTTCTCTTCTCAAAGATCAGTTAAAACTTGAGGGGTACAAGATTTCAAGACGCCCAGGAAATCCAACAGAATGGGATGAGAGTGATGCTCGTTATCTTTAAAAAAAGGGAGTTACAGGAATGATTCCATCAATGTACGCTGGATAAAGTGTGGCTTCAGAAGGGGACTATTTCGAAGGAAATTAAATACCGAATTTATATATGTTGTAGTTTTATTTTTATAGCACCGGCCCATGTAAAGTTTTTTTTATCAGACTTCTTGTCAAGAAAAATACCTGAATATGTTATTTAAAACAAAATGTAAACAAACATACGAAAAATTCATCCCGAAAATCACAAAAAAATAAATAAATAAAACTCACAAATATTTCTTGTTAAAAATTGGTGCTTGCATAAAATGTAATAAAATTATACAATAATAAGCGGGAAGATACGTTAAATTCGTTCAGAACTTCATCACAAATTGTTCAATAAAACATACAAATATTTTTTGTTGGGAGTTAGTGTTTGCATAAGTTAATAAAACGTATTATTTTCTTTCAGATGTGATAGGTAAAAATAAACTACAGTCCATATTTATTTTTAAAAATATCACTTGTAATCTTTTGAAATACTTCTGGTAACTGTCATCGATTTTTTTATTTTATTGAGAACATGTTTTTCAGGCAGGTTTGGTGTCCGTTAAATTCTTTAAACTTTAGTTGAACGCGTTGCCTCTCAGTGAATTCGGAGTGCCCAAAATTATATTAACATCGGTTCAAAAAACGTTGAATACACGGGAAACCTGATTAACCAATGAAAATCAAACATAAAAAGTAAAAATACCAGAATTTCTTTCTTTTTTTTCTCCATATTTCCTTCTCTGATGGAAGCTTTAATAAAAATGGAAGGTGTGAGACTCATAAACGTTTCTTATTCTTCCTTAATCTTATTTATGGAAATATGAATACAGATATATGTATATATAAGTTAATGAAATTCATGAAAGCATGTTCATGGAAGTATGATTCGAAAATTATATTCGATAATATATTTTGTCTCTAATGGTTTCATCAGATGGATAACGAAAGACTGTGTGTGTTCAAAATAATTAATATGTACAATATTCATTAGGTACATTATTTACATTATTCGGACTATTGTCCTCATCTTTGTCGCCATATTTATTACAATGTTTCTGCTCTTCAGTATCTGTCTATATTTCTGAGATGAGGTATTTTTTGCTGTTATCATTTCATGAAGAAGGCCGGAGAGTACAACGGCCAAAACGTCCGAATAATGTAAATAGTGTACATAATACCTCATCTCATAAATATAGACAGATCTTGAAGGGCCGGAACGTTGTAATAAATATGGCGACAAAGATGAGGACAATAGTCCGAATAATGTAAATAGTGTACATAATACCTCATCTCATAAATATAGACAGATCTTGAAGGGCCGGAACGTTGTAATAAATATGGCGACAAAGATGAGGACAATAGTCCGAATAATGTAAATAATTGTATAATACCTCATCTCGCTCAGAAATATAGACAAAGATCCTGAAGGCTGGAACGTTGTAATAAATATAGCGACAAAGATAAGGACAATAGTCCGAATAATGTAAATAGTGTACATAATACCTCATCTCAGAAATATAGACAGATACTGAAGGGTCGAAACTTTGTAATAGATATGGCAATATAGATAAGGACAATAGTCCGAATAATGTAAATAATGTACATAATACCATATTATTAATAATTTAATCCTGAAATAATTTTATTCTCTTGAATTATGAAGTTCGATTTTTCATATTTAGATTTCAGTATTAAATAACCCATATAGGTGTTGATGTGCCGCTAAACAAAAATAAACAACAACCAAACTTCAGTATGCTGGCAATGATGAGTTTCTGCAGACCTCTTTTATTTATTATCTGTCAATTGCTGCGTATTCTTAGGAAAGATAGCGGAGTGGTTCTCTGTTGCCTTCTCTACAATTTGGAAATCATTTTTTTAAACTAGCGCACAGCCAAGGCATGAAACTAATTTACTTCACTATTTAACCCAAAGCTGTGGCGAAAATAGACATATCTTGCCTTTGCTAAGAGAATTGGCGCGAAAGTAAAGCCAACCCACGAGGCCGTAGATCAAAATCTTCTCTCCGAAATGCTATCTGTAAGACTACCTGTGCATAACATACGTAATGAGGCATTAAATTTGTTAAAATTTCTTTTTAAATCGACCCCCTTGGAGAATAAAGATCTAGGCCACAAAGTCATCGGTACTTTAGGTTAGCTGTTCCGCCTGGACGCGTGTTGAAATCTTACGCCCAGTATGTGGTAATAAAAACGTTTACATTTGCTTCAAATTTATCGATTGAGTTTAGCGCTCATTAAGGTGAGACCCTTGGAATAACAATTGATAAAAAACAGTTTAATATATATATATATATATATATATATATATATATATATATATATATATATATATATATATATATATATATATCAAGCGTTTTACCCCAAGCAAGGCGGGAAACCACTAGCACGCAAGAGGTTACATAGAGTTGATACGAGAGCAAATAGGAGTGATAGAGGAAAGGATGAAGAGGAGGATAGGGGCATCTGAAGACGTCGATTGACATTACATTTGAATAGTATGGAGATTATAGCTATCAGGGAAACAGAAAGAGGGGAGAGAGTTCCACAGGCGAGAAGTGCGATACATGAAGCTATTAGAGTAGAAGAGATGGTTACATTTAAGAGTTTCGACAGTGAAAGGGTGAGAGCGATATGCCATCCTAGTAGAACGCTTAAATTCATGAAGTCTGAGAACCAGCGAAAGCAGCTCCTCGGAGCAGTTACCATGAAAGTATTTGTAAAAAAGACAGAGGGAGGCGACGGCACATCTGTGAGAGAGCGACTACAGACGAGATGCCAGATCAGGGCCAGTTACGTTGCATATCCGTCTCTGGATCATATCAAACCCCTTGAGACAAACATAAGGGGCACCAGACCATATATGGCAGCAATACCCCACAAAAGCAGAAATGACACCCAACTTTACCCGGATTTTTCGTTCTGTTGCATTACGTTTGTTTGGTTTGTTTAACGGCATATCAACTCCTTCATGGGTCATTTAATACCGAAATTTAGTTTTCTTGGGAGGTTTGAAGCAATGAAAATATGATACATGTTATTCTGCTGAGATATTAAAGAGGAAAGTTCATTCGAAGAATTGTCGTGAAAATATTTATAGCAAAGAGACAGGAAAGCTACGTTACGGCGGTGGGGAAGTGATTGAACCCGAGATGCCAGGTCAGAACCGATAAATTTGCAGATTCTTCTTTGGATTTTGCCAAGAATTTCAAGATATATACCAGGAGCACCAAACCATCGGTGGCAGAAATATTCAGTGCCCAGAGAAATGCTAGATTTGGATTTGTTGCTTTGATTTGATTCGTTTGTTTAACGGCATATCAACTCCTTCATGGGTCATTTATTGCCGAAATTTAATATTCTTGGGAGATTTGAAATTAAAAATAAAATCTTATATATGTTATTCTACTTTCACAGTCGAATACATGGTAGATTATACGCAGCTTTTGTGTAAATACATGTTTGTGTGGATATGATTACTAGAGGCGATGATGTATGTTTTTTTTATGCTGTGGTTTTGTTGAAGTTATATTTTGGAATACAGTTTGATTGGCAGTTTAGATATTTATGAACGGGTTTAACGATGTACATGACATCCATACAAAAGTCTGATGTGTCTATTTTGGAACATGACTCGAGTTTTCAGCTTAATTTCTTGGTTTGATAGCCAGGCGTAAGTTTATGGAATGTCTGGGAGAATACGCTCATAGCTGAATAATTATTCATTGATTCGTTTGTTTAACGGCATATCAACTCTTTCATGGACCATTTAATTCCGAAATTTAATTTTGTTAGGGAGCTTTGAAATAAAAAAATATGGTATAAGTTATTCTACTTTCACAATTGAATACATTGTAGATGATACGCAGCTTTTGTGTATATACATGTTTGTGTGGACTAGGGGCGGTGATATGTGTGTTTTATGGTGTAGTTTTGTTATATTTTGGAATACAGTTTAATTTCTTTAAGAATTGTAGGATATTATATGGATTAATGTCATGAAAGTGTTCTTTCATATTGGTTGACTGATTTTGTTTAGGTGCACATCAATCTCTATGGATTAAATAATACCGAAATCTAAATATTTTGAACATAATTTTACGCTTTGATTTGATTCATTTGTTTAACGGCATATCAACTCCTTCATGGGTTATTTAATGCCGAACTTTAATTTTGGGGTGTGCTTTAAAACAATAAAAATACGATATATGTTATTCTGCTTTCACAATTGAATACATGGTAGATAATGCTCAGCTTTTGTGCGTATACATGCTTGTGTGGATATGATTACTGGAGACAATGATATGTGTGTTTTATGTTGAAGTTATATTTTGGAATACAGTTTGATTAAAACTTCGTAGGACATTATGTATTAATATCATGAAAAACAACTCCATAGTTTATTTTCTTTCAAAATTTAAATCATTTTGAACGCAATTATATGCCTTCAACTACAGATAAAATAAATTGTTAATTATTTTCCGATAAAACGTATGTCGGCTAATTTTACTATAAAAATGTATTTTTAAATTTTCATAATGTTTTGTTTCTCGGACCCTAACAGGTGCTACCGCCGCAGGTTTGGAACAACAGCATTTAAAAGAAGGTTCCATCATACTGACAACCTCCAATCTCCCTATGAGAAGCCTTGCTGCTCGCTGTATTTGCCGCGCTAAGTAATCATAAATTTGAGATATTTTTAAATAGTATAAAATGACGTTAGTACGTAAAAATACTGTAAGTCAAGTAGTTCCATAGGTTTAATCATGTCCATGGCCGTCTATTCTATCATAAATATATTTCATTTTTTTTTTAAATTATTTATACTTTTTTTAATATTTTCTAACTATCCTTTTTACTTCCATTTATAACGAACCTGCGATTTAAATGCTAAGGTCGTTACCACTTTCTGAACAGAATTGGTATTATTAAAAATTCTCTAATTTAAGCAGTTCTACGTCGAAATGCTGTAATTAAAGAGGTTCTATAGGTTTAATCATGTGCCTGGCCGTCTATTTTATGATAATATATTTTATTTCTGTTAAAAGTTAATTTTCTTAGTACCTTTTTCTGCATAGTTTGCTCCCGTTTACACATAAGCTCTGATTTAAATGCTAAGGTCGTTACCGTTTTATGATTTGAAAGTTTATTATTAAAACAATTTAAGCTATTCTATTTGTAAGGTTATGGCTGTAAAGAAGAATTAAAATACGAAATGTTTCATATGTAAAATTATTGAATTCTGGACTTTTTCAATTATTATCGACATTAGAGTGTGTTGCACTAGGGGCTTTCTTTGAACGTGTATTTTCTCGCACGTTGTGAGAGACTGGCTGTTGTTCCCCACTCAGGTAGAGTGCTTATATAATTTATTGTCATCCGTTTGTTCCACGCATACACACCCTAAGAATAGTTGGGTGTTTATGTGTCGAGGACAGTCAATGGCATAATTTGAGGCGTGATTCAGCACTTGGTGGTGATTCCCTTACTATCCAACTCTCTGATGCACCTGGCTTCTCCGAAGATCTGGTAAGACATCAAAGCTCTGGTAAATTTTGGTTTGGTTTGTTTTTTTGTTTGTGTGTTTTTTTGGTTTACGGCATATCAACCTCAGTGAGTTATTGAGATGCCGACATCTTCCCCCCCTGTAATATTCTCTTTTTTTTTGTCAAAAATCTATTTCTGGTAATATATTTTTCCTCAAAAATGTCTTTTGTAGCTGGTTATATTATTTTAAGAAAATGTATTGCTGGTAATTTTTTTTTTTCAAAAATGTATTGCTAGTAATATTTTTTTCTTCTTTTTTCAAAAATATATTGCAGGTAATAGTTTTTTTTTTCAAAAATTTATTTCTGGTAATAATTTTTTTACAAAGTGTTTCTGGTATGAAAATCTATTTTTACACTTGCATAATACTTGTTACATCAGTTTCATGGTTAACTATTTGCCCATAGCTGGGACCCTAACAGGTGCTACCACTGGGGGTCAGGATGGACCTGGGACCACCAGCAATTAAGAGGTGGTTCCACACTCCTCAAAAACCACCTGATCAGAGGCCTTGCTGCCGGACGTAGTTTATCGTCTTACCCGGGACGCGAATATAGTCTATCGTCATACCCAGGGTGGGGTAATTTTTGGCGTTAATCACTTACAACAGATAAGTTTAAACATTTTTAACTTGTATTCCAAACTCAGCATCTTAGAATTTATATTTCAGCTTCACTTATTTCCATTTTAACATTGAATATTTCCGATTGCTCTGGTGCAGTAATTTCAATATTAAGGTTGTTAACAATTTTCAGGCTTTATTTGAATAGCAATGCAATTATAAAAGCTAATAATAAATTTTATTTCAAAAGATCACCAAAGATGATAATGGAAATAGAAGAAACAGTCATTTAAAAAAAAAATGAAGTCTTAAAGCTAAATATGCAATTTAGTCAACTCTTATAAAGCAATAAGCGCTAAGTTATAAGACACGTGACTGTAGATATAAATGATAAAACTGCATGTACTTTCTTTTTATTTCTCTTTCATTTAATACTAGCAGTAGAGCCCGGCGTTGCCCGGGGATGTAACAGTAGGAGATAGATCAAATATCGACCATGCCAAAAAAAAAGTGAAGTTTTGTTGAAATCGGTTGAAAAATGTAGGAAATCCGATCCCATATATAAACGAACACACACACACACACACACACACACACACACACACACACTGGGTTTTATAATAAGTATAACTCGATATGAGTTGTCCCACTTTCATTCTCGCGGCAGCGATGCCTCTTAATCATGTTTTCAAATTGATTTCGTGCAAAAACAATTGTGTTTTTACCAATTTTTGGCGCTGTCAGAACTACCGCAAGGTAATTTTACGTAGTCCTGTGAAGTTTTGTTGAAATCAGTTAAAAAATGTAGGAAATCCGATCCAATATATAAACGAACACACACACACGCACACACACACACACACACACACACACAACCTGGGTTTTATAATAAGTATGATTTCTTTTTAATTAATTTTAACTTTTCTTTCTTTTTCTTTTCCATTTCTTCTTTTTATATCTTGTTTTTTATTTCTTTTTCCAATTTTCTCTTTATTTTTCTTTCTTTTCGTTTTTCTTTCGCTTTCATTTTATTTCTTTTTATGTGTTTTTCTTTTCCATTTCTCTCTCATTTTATCTTTAATTCAAATTTATTTTTGGTTTACTTTATTTTTTCATTGTCTTCCTCTTTTGTCTATTTTTCCTTCTTTTTCTTTCTTTAATTTATTTATTTATTTCAGTTCTTTTTAGTTTTTCCTTTACTTTCAATTTTCTTGTCTTTTTATTTCTCTTTTATTTAATGTTTATTTTTAATTAATTTTAATTTTTCTTTCTTTTTTCTTTTTCTTCTTTTTCGTTTCGTCTTTTGATTTTTCGTTTTTTATTTCTTTTTACAGTTTTCTCTTCATTTTTCTTTCTTTATGTTTTTCTTTTTTCTTTCTCTTTTTCTTTCTTTTTGTTTCATTCGTTTCTCTTTCTTTTCATTCTATTTATTATTTCTTCTTCTTTTCCATTTCTCTTTCATTTTATCTATCTTTATTCTAAATTTATTTTAACTTTATTTTTTCTTTGCCTTACTTTTTTATTTATTTATTTATATATTTTTCCTTATTTTTCTTTCTTTAATTAATTTATTTATTTCAATTCTTTTTAGTTTTCCCTTTGCTTTCGATTTCTTTTTTCTTTTTATTCCTCTTTCATTTTATTTCTCTTTCTTTTTAATTAGTTTTCATTTTCCTTTATTCTTTCTCTTCCGTTTTTATTTATTTATTTATTTATTCTATGTCTTTCCTTTCTTCGTTTTATTTTTCTTTCTCTTTTTCTTTCATTTTATTCGTTTTAATTGTTTTTTCTTTCCATTTCCCTTTCATTTTATCTTTGCTTTAAATTGATTTTTAATTTTCTTTCTTTTTTTTTTCTTTCTTTCTATATTCATTTCTTTCTTTTTTTTCTTTCTTGTCTTTTTCTCTTCTTCTTTCGCTTTGGCTTACTCTTTTTATTTCTCTTTCATTTTATTTTTTCTTTCTTTCTTACTCCTAAATACTTCAATAATTTGTCCGAGAAACAAAACACTATGAAAATTTAAAAATACATTTTTATAGTAAAATGAGCCGACACACGTTTTATCGGAAAATGACCAAGAATTCAATTTATCTGTAGTCGAAGGCATATAATTGCGTTCAAAATAATTTAAATTTCGAAAGAAAATAAACTATGGAGGTGTTGATATGCCGCTAAATAAAATCAACCAAATAACCAACATTAATAACTCTTTCATGATATTAATACATAATGTCCTACGAAGTTTTAATCAAACTGTATTCCAAAATATAACTTCAACATAAAACACAGATATCATCGTCTCCAGTAATCATATCCACACAAGCATGTATACGCACAAAAGCTGAGCATTATCTACCATGTATTCAATTGTGAAAGCAGAATAACATATATCATATTTTCATTGTTTTAAAGCACCACCAAAAATTAAAGTTCGGCATTAAATGACCCATGAAGAAGTTGATATGCCGTTAAACAAATAAATCAAATCAAAGCGTAAAATAATGTTCAAAATATTTAGATTTCGGTATTATTTAACCCATAGAGGTTGATGTGCCCCTAAACAAAATAAAAAAAAATGTAGTGATTTTCCAAGCGTAGCTTAGGTGTGGCACAAGGCCGAAAGTAGGTGGCACCCAGTGAGGATCGAACTCACTACTCAGTCGTAATTGTTTTAGCGAGACAAGTTTGCTAACCATTACACCACCTCGAGGTGCCACAAATGATTTTCTAAGGGTAGCTTAGATGTGGCACAAGGCCGAAAGTATGGGGCACCCAGTGAGGATCGAACTCACTACTCAATCGTAATTGTTTGAGCGAGACAAGCTTGCTAACCATTACACCGCTTCGAGGTGCCCCAACCAACCCACCAACATGTAAGAACTGTTTAATGGCACTAATCTATATAATATGCTACAATTTCTTAAAGAAATCAAATGGTTTCCCAAAATATAAGTTCAACTAAACTATAATACAAATCACGCATATCACTACCTCTAGTAATTATGTCCACACAAACATGTATATACACAAGAGCTGAGTATTATCTACCATGTACTCAATTGCGAAAGCAGAATAAATTTGGCATCAGTCAAAGATTCAACCCTTAGTCTATCGGCGAACGTTTAACTTGTTTTGCTTAAACGTTATTTGAGATGGATACTCATATTCGAGTAAATGCTGTTTATTTAATTAAACGAATGTTTATTTAATTAAATTTACCGACCTGAATTAGAATTCTTCTAAGAAGTTAACATTTCGGTTCTATTTGAAAGATAATAAACTAAAGTTAAGCCACGACAAGAATAAAAAATAATTTCACGAACTGAAATGAGTTTTTTTTTTTTAGACATTTATAAAACACTGGCATGGCTATTCATCGAACCGCCATCATTGAAGAAAAACAAAATTACCTCTCTCTATAAGTTAAATAGGTCCGGCGAGACGACACATCCTTGCCTTACACCCACTTCTATTTTTGTATATTCGCTGAACTCGTTCTCTATGCGCATGCATGCAGTATAGGTCCTTGATTATTACAGGTTTGTAAAAAAAAAAAAAAAAAAAACGACAATGGTAGTAGAAATTTATCAGTTACTTTATTCTTGTACCAATAATAACAAATTCAAATATCTCGCAAGAAATTGTCTTATAAATTGGTTTCAAAGTAAATTATTGCATTTACTGATTTAAAAAAAAATAATACAGGCTTCTTGCTTAAAACAATATATAACAAAATAACATTTATTTAAGCACGGTAACATCTGACCTTCCATAAAGTTTATAGCCTGATATATCCCGGCAAGGGATATATTTGTAAGAAGTAGCAAAGTGGTTGTTCACTACTGTAACCAGGTAGGACAATCTAGCAGGTAACCATAATGTACTGGTCTTCGTCGTAGTGGTAGGCAATAGGTGAAGACAATAGGCATAGCCAATAGGCATCACTGTCCCTGTACCTCCACATCAGTCTGTATTTATGGCTGACACCAGTCAATCATATTACTGTGAGGGGGAACCCAGGTATATGCATATTCATTACATCATAGCCTAACAATGATCTTCTATATATTACCCCACGTTTAAAAAAGACGGATAAAAACTAAAATACATGGAACTTAAGTATGGGGGACCATAATACCGTAGAAACTCGTATTTTTTTAAATTTAAAAATTGATTTTCTTTATTTGTGAATTACAAATAATTTATAAATATAATTATTTTGTTCTATATAATTTTATAAAAATTAGTTAAAGTAATTTAATTTTTATTCTTTCAAAGGCGTATGAAAAGAAATCGTAAAAAATAGAATGAATGATGCGTTTTCTTCTTGATTAATTTTGTTTTTATTATAGTCTTAGCTGAGACACGTCATAAAATATTTGATTCTCCCCAACGAAGGTTTTTATAATTATAAAAATGGCCACCGATAGGAAGTGCTGTAAAAAAGGAGAAAATTTGACAAAAAATTACTGCAGAAAGATTTTTCAATATCTGTCTATATTTCTGAGATGAGGTATTATGTACATTATTTACATTATTCGACAAAGATGAGGAGAATAGTCCGAATAATGTAAATAGTGTACATAATACCTCATCTCAGAAATATAGACAGATACTGAAAGGCCGGAACGTTGTAATAAATATGGCGACAAAGATGAGGACCATAGTCCGAATAATGCAAATGGAGTACATAATACCTAATCTCAGAAATATAGACAGATACTGAAGGGCAGGAACGTTGTAATAAATATGGCGACAAAGATGAGGACAATAGTCCGAATAATTTTAAATAATTAACGAGCAATACCTCATCTCAGAAATATAGACAGATACTGAAAGGCCGGAACGTTGTAATAAATATGACGACAAAGATGAGGACAAGAGTCCGAATAATGTAAATAGTGTACATAATACCTCATCTCATAAATATAGACAGATACTGAAGGGCCGAAACGTTGTAATAAATATGGCGACCACGATGAGGACAATCGTTTGAATAATTTTTTTTTTAAATTTTCTAAAAAAAGGAAAATCAATCAGCACAATATATATAGAACCATATCACCGTTGCCTCGAGTCTCTTCTTCATCTTTGAGGCGACCGTCCAACATTCGCTGCCATATAGAAGGACACATGTCACGTAACAGCTCAGTATTCTTTTCTTTGTTACCAAAGAAATCCTCCTGTCTCGTAATACTCAGCCCAGCTTTTGGAATGCGTCCTTGGCCATCCCAATACGTCTACATATCTCAGTTTCCCACCTCCCAGATAATTAAACCTCCGCTTCTGCTTGATTCTAGTGTCCCCCACCTGCAAATCGCATTTGGGTCTCTTCCTCTTACTGATGACCATCTATTCTGTCTTCTTGTAGTTTATGCTTTGTCCCTTCTTCTCGCTCTCCTTTGCTGCCTTCTGTAGGAGATTTTGTAGTTTCTTTCCCGTGTCTGCTATCAACACTGTGTCATCTGCGTATCTTTTTGTTAAGATTGTCGCCGCTGATACTAAATCTCGATAGGGTTTCCAAATCTCTCAGAATTGCCTCGCTGTATTCGTTGAATAGGTCCGGTTGGAAGATACATCCTTGTCTTACTCCACTTTCTATTTGTGTGAACTCGTTCTTTACGCGCATGCGTGCTTTTTATTGCCAGTAGATGTCCTTGATTATTACAGGTTTGTAAAAAAAAAAAATAATAAAATAAAAAAATGACAATGGTAGTAGAAATTTATAAATTTCTTTAGTCTCGTACCAACGAGATACTAATAAAAACATTGCCTGGTTTCCTGGCAACTCAACCGTTTATATAACACCGGAAGAGGTAACATGTCCTCTGGTGTTCGCCTGTGGAAGTCCCCCCACCTTATCTAATGAGGCCTTCTATCTACACTTGCATGATTTAAAATATTTTAGGTTCTGATCTGCTCTGCTGGAAAAAAAACTCATCAATGTATTGATTCCATCATTGAATTATATTTTCTTTTTTATTTATGATCATACAAACTGTAGATGTTATAGAACCAAGAATCAAGGTAATTTTTCATTAAAGATACTGCAGCCATTTTCCCAGCAACAGAGCATGCGCAAAAGCATCTGCCTTAGAAATGGTGAAGAGTCATTTGTTTTTCTTTGAAGAAATGTTTCTATTCTATAATTACAAAAAAGATTGAAGTCTTTGTATAATTTTATCACTGATGACAGTAAGTAACACACACTGCTGCATCGGATTTGTTTCTAATTTATTCATTTGATGATACAAAAACATTCTTTAAAAGAAGTCTGTCTATTCTTTAGAGAAAAATAATTTTCATTAACAAATTTACTTTGTGTTCATTTTGATATGATTTGTATGTTTCTACTATTAAATGCATTTGAATTAAAGAAGAGGCATTACTTTTTGACTGACCCTCATACCATGACTGAGACGGAAGGAGACTATGTTGAGGACTTGATTTGGAATCCTGAGTCTTTTGTATTCATTTTTGCGTGCTTCTACTATAAAATATGTTTAAAAAGGAAGGGGAGACAACATTGAAAACAGTTATATATATATATATATATATATATATATATATATATATATATATATATATATATATATATATATATATATATATATATATATATATATATATATATGAAAGTAATTTTTCATTAAAGCTACCGCAGCCATTTTCTCAACATGAGAGCATGCGCATAAGCATCTGCCTTAGAAATGATGACGAGTCGATTTTTTTTTTCTTTGGAGAAAAGATTCCGCTTATGATTAAGAAAAAAAATGAAGTCGTAGTATATTATTATCAGTGATGACAGAATGATTAACACAGACTGCTGCTTCGGATTTGTTTCTATTTCATTCATTTGGCTATAAAAAATATATTCATAAAAGAAAAACTATATTTATTCTCTAGAGAAACATAATCATCATTCAGCTTTCCTGTATTTGAAGCAAAAGATGTTTACACGTATGGTCTCCCTTAGTGAAAATCGACAATGGTTTAAAATGCTGATAACGTCACCTTCAACGAGAAGTTACAAAATTCAAGAAACATTGTATTTAATCATTGTTTATCGATGAGAGAATGGGTGAGTGAACAAGTGAGATTGTATGGACACAGACCGCAGTCAAGAAATGTTATTTTCCTCGTTAAAAACAGGCGTGTCGTTCAGAAAGAACAAAGGAGCCGCATGTCCACCCCGCGCCCCACAGACACACGTGGATTTAAAGATGTTCGGAGCCAAGGTAGAGAAACATCTATAAATAACATGTTCAAAATTATCCGGATTATTTATCTCTATAAAAGGCAGGATGTGTGTATGTGTGTGTGTGTGTGTGTGTAACGAATGCACGGCCGCAATTTTCAACGGATTTGCACCAAAATTTACATGCACATGCTCCAAGTTAGCGGAAAGGCCAAGACCGACTTTGCATTTCTCAACTACCATCGATAGTGAAAATAATCGATTTTGTCATGCTTCTACGGCAGTTTTCATGTCGTTTGCGGCCATTTTCTACTGCCCAGAGTGAGAGCCTATAGCTGGCTGCCACGAATAAGCAGGAAGATTCTATTGGCCAGCATGAGAGCCAACAGCTAACTGACATGAATGTTAACTAGCATGCTAGCATGCAAAAAAAATCGATAGCTGCATTCGTCACAAGTGGGAAAAATTTTAAACTTCATGGCACTTTACTCCAATTGGCTCATTCGCTTGCTTAAACCCAACGTTGATTCTGATTCCGCAGAACTGGGTTGGGTGTGAAAAAGTATTTGGTGTTAAGATTCTTTTTTCATTCGGTTTTTCCAGTTACGAGTCCTTTTTTAAAGCTGATCGTTTTGTGTTCATTTTGTTTAGTTCTTTTTTCGTAACAGATTTAATGTTTAGTATAGAGCTTAGAAAAATTTGCAGTGTGAGATAGGCAAGAAGTAAGGCATGTAGCAACATCAGCACGGCAAAGGGCACTCCTTTAAAGGCAAGGAAGGGCAAAAATAGTCAAGTGATAGCGATTGTTGTATGAGTCGTACGATTTTTGAATCAAGTACGGGCAACGCCTGGCCATGCTGCTAGTCAATATGTAAAACTGAAGGTTTACTGTTCATTATAGCATTGGCAGGCCTCGAGGTAAACCTCTGCATGTCTGAGACTGCATTACTAAAATGGCAATACAACAACACCAATATTATGCCCCTAGTAGCAGAATGCATATCTGCAATAGTGCTTTCCAATTCGTTTTTTTTTTCGTTATTAACCACGCCCTACCTAAGCATCTCTAAAATCCTGACACCCTCGGGGGACATATAATTCATATTATTCAAAAAGTGAACTCCTATTTACGCAGAGGAAACCTAAAAAGATAAGCACCTACACAAAAAGTAGACAAATGGCTGAAAAATCGAGTTTTTTTTTAATTTGGAGAAAAGATTCCTTCTATAATGAAAAGAAATTAAAACGTAGTAGAATATTATCATTGATGACAATAATTAACACGCACATTTCATTCATTTGGCTATAAAAATATATCTGTGAAAGAAAAAGTATATTTAGTCATCATTCAATCTTCCTGTTTTTCAAGCAAAAGATGTTTACACGTATGGTCTCCCTTAGTGAAAATCGACAATAGTTTAAAACGCCGACATTACCTTCACTAAAAGTTACAAAATTATGTCGACAAGAAAGGCGAAATTAATCAGTCTACAGGAAAAAAAATGATTAAAAATATTTTAGACATAACGTGTCTGTTATCTTAAAAAATACACAATTTACTGATAGGAAATCGTATGTATATATAATATTGTTTAAAATTTGCTATTTGATATTCTGTGGAGAGAGATATCATCCGATAACCTAATTATCGCTTAAGGTCAGTAACATTGCAGAGTTTATTCTAGGCCAGCATTGCAGTCGTGTTTCGATGCGTATCAATGCATCTCGTCAGGCGATTGTAAATTACAGATGAGATGCATTGATACTCATCGAAACACGACTGCAATTAACGATATATATATATATATATATATATATATATATATATATATATATAAATATATATATATATATATATATATAAAAAGTCAAATGACAGTTTATGTTTGATACAGGATCGATTCCTGTCGGCGGACATATATTTTGTATAAAATTTCTCGGGCACTGAGGAAGGTAATTGTAGTTAATACTGTTTATTATAAACAGAGCATTTACTTAAATATTTTATCGAAAAAAATAACGTATAAACAGAAAATATATTAAAATAATTGACGGACTTAATCCATTTCATAAATTATCTCTCTCTCTCTCTCTCTCTCTCTCTCTCTATATATATATATATATATATATATATATATATATATATATATATATATATATAAAGAACAGTAAGATATATAATCTGGTGTTCTTATAGATATTTTATTTTTTACAAAATAGTGCTCAATGTAAATTTACAGAGCATTAATATTATAAATTAATTGATTTAAAATATGGTTTTTCCGCTACACAGATCTAACCATGTTTCAAAAATGGAAGCTAAAGCCTTCGAATTTAATTTTAAATTAAAATTTAATTTAAAATTCTAACCATGTTTCAAAAATGGAAGCTAAAGGATTCGAATTTAATTTAAAATTTTGAAGTAAAATTTAATTTTAAATTTTAAATCGTGTAACAATAAAATTGTCCAAATCGTGCAACAGCAAAATTGTCCAAATCGTGTAACAACAAAATTGTTCCAATTCGTGTAACAGAAAAATTGTCCAACTCGTGTAACAACAAAATTGTCCAAATCGTGTAACAGCAAAATTGTCCAAATCGTGTAACAGCAAAATTGTCCACCCACAAAATTTTTAACATCTCAAAACCCACTAAAGTAATTGAGTTTCTTTTTTCCAAGTTTTCAGTTAAGACATTTAACCATCTTGACACCATTTGTCGTAAGAATCTGTGGCGAAATAAAACGAAAACAGCAAGCAGCGAGTAAATTCAAGCTCTCCCAGCTGGTATTCCAACCTCGAGACGTTCCTTCTTGAGTTCTGTCTCAAAATCACACTAACAGACTTTTCCAGACACCAACCGTAAACGTCACTCAAAGAACCTGGGAAAAATTAGTTGCTTTTATATTTGTCCATATACCCATAATCCCTTGCGTCTTCATGCGATCCCATAATTCATTGCGTCCATGTCATAAAAATGCAATGCAAGTCCCCCCTCATTCTTTTACGTTATCTGGCCGAGGACGGATTACGGCAAAGCGGTAAGTACTTTTTTTTCTCCCTCATTTCAACTGCAGTAGCTTTACATGCTAAGCAAATACGGGCTCTTCTTTGGCGGGGACAAGGCAAGTCGCGACCAGTTGTGCTCGTCCCAGGTTCTGTCTCATCACGTCTGCCACGGAATCACTGAACAGTATTCGAATTTTAGTATATAAAAATTTTATTACACTAATCGAAAACGCATTATTCGAATGCGCATTAATCCAGGTAATTTTGTTTATATATATATATATATATATATATATATATATATATATATATATATATATATATATATATATAAATTAGCTGGTTTAAACTATGATTTTTTCGTTACACAGTTCTAACCATGTTTCAAAAATGGAAGCTAAAATCTTCAAATTTAGTTTTGTAATTAAATTAAAAACATTAGTTCCATTTCATCTTCAAGCGAATATTGGATTAATAAAAAAGTTACATCTCTATTTTCGTTGTCCTCTTATTACCGAGAAGTAAAAAACAAGAACAAATCTATTTCCATACCTGAGGATGTCTGTAGGAACAGACGAAAGCTTGTAAAAAATTAAAAAGACCTTATGCAACTGGAATTTATAAACAGGGATCATATCATTCATATACAGTTTTGGGGTTGGTGTATCTTATTTATATTGTTTGCGAAGATGTATTCTCGCCATTTAAATCATTAACCTCTATATTTGTTTTTTTTTGTATGAATGATTCCTAAATACACACACATATATATATATATATATATATATATATATATATATATATATATATATATATATATATATACACACACACACACACACATATATATATATATATATATATATATATATATATATATACCAGGCAAATCGTGTTATAGCATAATTGTTCACCCACAAAATGTTTAATGTCTAAAAACAATAAACTAAAACAGATTAAAATCGTTTTGTGTCAGTCCCACTATGTCTTCCCAAATGAGCAATGGTGAGAGGAAAAAGATCATTCAGGCGTTCGGTAATGGTACCAACATTCGTACTCTGACTTCCATCTTCAAAGTCCATTCAAGAACCAACAAGAGAACAGTGAAAAAGTTTTAAATATTATCGGCTTCTATTATCAAAATGTATCTATATACAACCGTCCATTTTTTTTAACATTACAGTACTTACTTCGATAACGTAATACTTGTGAAAATAAATAATTACTTATTTTGCTTTTTAAAATTTTGGGAAATTCTTAATAAATCGGTGACTATAAAAAATCAGTTTTCAATTACTTTGGTTAAACAGAAGAAAGTTTTACGGTACTAATCTGGTAATATATATGCAGAAATCAAATTTTAGTATATAAAAATTTTATTACACTAATCGAAAACACATTAATCGAATGCGCATTAATCCAGGTAATATATATATAAAAAGAAAGAACAGTAAGATATATAATCCGGTGTTCTTATAGATATTTTTATTTTTACAAAATAGTGCTCGATGTAAATTTACAGAGCATTAATATTATAAATTAATTGATTTAAAATGTTTTTTTCTGCTACACAGTTCTAACCATGTTTCAAAAATGGAAGCTAAAAGCCCCGAATTTAATTTTGTGATTAAATTAAAGACATTAGTTCCATTTCATCCTCAAGCGAATTTTGGAGTAACTTTTAAAATTACTGTGAAAAGTGTATATAAATATAAATAAATATATATATATGTATAATTATTTATATATTATATACGCGGTACTTATTAAAAGCGCTCAATATCAGAGATAGAGCTAACATATTTGGTTGGATAGGTGTGAGTTTGTGACCCTGGGTTTCACGCTTTTAGCGATCGTCAGACAAACTCCGTCTGACGATCGCTTTTGCGTGAAACCCAGGATCACAAACTCACATCTATCAACCAAATATATATATATATATATATATATATATATATATATATATATATATATATATATATATATACCAACCAAATCGTGTTACACCATAATTGTCCATCCCACAAAATGTTTAATATCTAAAAACAATAAACTAATTGAGTTTCTTTTCCCAGGTTTCCAGCTAAGTCTTTTAGCCATCTTGACGTCATTTGTCGTAAGAATCACTGAAAAACCATTTTAGTTATTCTGGAAAGAGAACAGGTTAAAATTGTTTTGTGTCAGTCCCACTGTCTTCCCAACTGAGCAATGGTAAGACGAAAAAGGTTGCTCCGGCCTTCAGTACCAGAACGAACATTCATACTGTCGCTTTCATCTTCAAAGTCAATTCAAGAATGTGAGTTCAATACCCGGTTAAGGCAGTGAAGAATTTTCAAAGGGGAATTAACGGGAGATAACTGATAGCTGACATCTATTAAACATGGCATGTGGAACTAGAACAGTCTACCCCAGTGAGCGAAATAAAGGGTTGAGTTTGATATTCAAACCACCTGAAGAAGTCCGGAGGATACAACGGTCGAAAAGTTGTAATAAATATGGCGACAAAGATGAGGACAATATTCCGAATAATGTAAATAATGTACATAATACGTCCTCAGAAACATAGACAGATAGAGTTCAATAGTCTTTTTAAAACATCTCAGAATTCCAGTAAGATATCTTTAATCATTTCTAAAATACAACAGTTCAGAGCTCAATCTAACAATTGGACAATTTTGTTTTACGCCAGGTATGTATGTAAGTGCATAATAATTTTAGTAAGTCTACGTCAGCATCAGACGATAATGTGTATTCGTAATTGTGTGTGTGCTTGTATGTCTAGTAGACAATATATTTGATGATTTTTCCTGAAACGTAGGAATAGACGTGGACAATCTCTCTCTCTCTCTCTCTCTCTATATATATATATATATATATATATATATATATATAATTTAGCATATAAGACTTTTCTATCTAGGCAAATTAAAAAAAAGAAACAATGAATATATATTATTGCATAGAATGTTGTTCTATTATTCTCAAAATATTTTCGTCTGCATTTTCT
Organism: Acanthosepion pharaonis; assembly: GCA_903632075.3. Lineage (NCBI taxonomy): Eukaryota > Metazoa > Mollusca > Cephalopoda > Sepiida > Sepiidae > Acanthosepion > Acanthosepion pharaonis. The sequence goes on along the minus strand of CAHIKZ030000788.1, from coordinate 29,446 downwards.
TGTTTATGTCGGATACTTTATGAATATTATACGAAAAAAACATTTTTTCGGCATTGAATAATTATTGAGTTTTATATAACCAATTCTCTCTTTGCACAAAAATCCCATTTCTCTGACGTCATCAAATCGGTAAATACGTCAGCAGTAGACTCCATTATGCACAGGGGCGGAGAATTCACACCTCTCCAAAAACAAATCTCATCACCAAATGATTATATATATATATATATATATATATATATATATATATATATATATATATATATATATAAAATTATTTGTTTGCGAAGATGTATTCTCGCCATTTATACCATTAACTTCACTAATCTGTTTTTTGCATGAATGATTCATGTAATATAAATTGAACTGCGCCACATATTTGATTTAAAAAGAACTGATCCGACGTGCAACTTCTGGGATAATAGCTGCGACATTGCTCTATTTATTGAACAATTTAGTTCATGCCACATCGTCTGAAAAAAAATACTACAACAAAAGAATTCTCCAATTCCCATGTTAGTAAAAAAACGCACTCTCTTTTAAATTTTCAAAAAATTCAATCTTAGCGTTGCGACCGCACGCTCAAGAATTTCTTACATTTAACAATAACACATTTCTAAAAAAACATATTTCGATTCACATCTAATCTTTCATGTCCCGTTATTACCTGGATGGATTTAAAAAAAAAAAAATCAATTTCCATGCCTGATGATGTCTGTATGAACAGATGAAAGTACTAGCAAAAAAAAAAAACCTACAAGTTGAATTTATTAAAAACAGGGATCACAACATTCATCTAGAGGTTCGTGGGTTAATGTAATTTTAATAAATTTGTTTGTGAAGATGTATTCTCGCCATTTATATCATTAACTTCACTAATCTGTTTTTTGTATGAATGATTCATGTAATATATATATATATATATATATAGAAAAAGTTTCAAATTAAAAAATAATAATGTTTTATTTTATGAAAGTATTTATTTATTCATATATATATTTGATATTTCAAATTGTCCTCAATTTTTCATCAGAAATAACTGTTTGTTACAAATAAATTAAAATTACTGTTTGTTAGCAAGTAGCGTCCTTCGCGAGACGCGGACGTCACGTGATATGGAACGTCACTGTTCGGATATTCCTAACTTAAATCTTAAAATTGAGGACAATTTAAAATATCAAATATATATATAAATAGATAAATACTTTCATAAAATAAAACATTATTTTTTAATTTGAAACTTATTCTATATATATATATTAAGAAAGTAAACGTGGCTTCTCATTATGCTATATATATATATATATATATATATATATATATATATATATGCCATATTAGTAAAATAAAAAATTCAACCTTAGCGTTGCGACTGCATGCTCCAAAATTTTGTATCCGTTAACAAAAGCACATTTAAAAAACATATTTCGATTCGCATTTAATTTTTTCGTCTCAGATGCTACCTAAATTTTACAAAAACAAAATAATTTCCATGCCTGAGAATGACTGAATGTACAGTCGAAAGTACTTACGTATTAAAGAAAGACCTTATACAGTTTATAATTTTAAAAACAAGAATCATAATATTCATCGCGTGATTTGTAGGTTAATGCAACTTTAAAATTTTGTTTGCGAAAGGATTTCGCCATTTTATATCATTAACTTTACTAATCTACTTTTTGTATGAATGATTCATTGTAATATATATATATATATATATATATATATATATATATATATATATATATATATATATATATATATAGGGTGTGAAACAAAAGAATTGTCGCCATTTTATTTTTTAATTCAATCGCATGCGCATTGTTTTTTTTTTTTTTGCTGACTGCACAGTAGAGTAGGGTCAATTGGACACCGTCTGTAAGAAAATGACCAACATGACGAAATTCCCTCCGCCAGATATTTGGAAATGGCATGCTGTACTGCTTAACATTCGCGCCGAAAGACCAATACAAGCATTTCAGTGTGTTTGGGTCTCAACTGAAGACACTGCAGAGGATTTGAGAAGAGTTGAATGAGTCTAATGGTGATTACGAAGATGTTTGGAGTGATTACTAGCGATAGTGACGTTATGCCTCTATACATATTCCCACATGGCCTCCAGATCAACACAAAAGCCTACCTCAAGTGCCTTGTGGAGATAGTGTTGCTCAGTGTCAAGAGAATGGCTGCTTGAAAACCCTATATCTGGCAACAGGATTCTGCACCATGGCAAACAAGCAAGAAAACCCAGCTATGGCTGTCAGATAATATCTGCGACCACACCCCCTTACATCTGGCTACCTAACTCTCCAGACTGCAATCCTCTTCATTATTATGTGTGTAGGGCAGTTGATCGAGAGACCATCAAAACTCCTTGTAACACCAAAGATGAACTGAAGGCAAGGATTATGGCAGCATTCCCCAACTCAAACAAGGAGACAGTCCAGAAGAGTTGTAGGAGATTCCGAAATCGTGTGGGGCCGTGGTTAAAGCCAATTGCAATTTTTGTTGAATAAATTTACTCTTTAGTATTTGAAGATATTTTTGTGGAATTTTGGTAAATATATCTGTTAAAATGAAATGTCAGTGTTATTTTCATTTAGGCGACAATTTATCCATCGCACCCTGTATATCTGTTAAAATGAGATGCCAGCGTTATTTTCATTTGGGCGTCATTTAGGCGACAATTTATCCATCGCACCCTGTATATCTGTTAAAATGAGATGCCAGCGTTATTTTCATATGGGCATCATTTAGGCGACAATTTATCCATCGCACCCTGTATATCTGTTAAAATGAGATGCCAGCGTTATTTTCATATGGGCATCATTTAGGCGACAATTTATCCATCGCACCCTGTATAACTTAAAATGAGATGCCAGCGTTATTTTCATTTGGGCGTCATTCAGGCGACAATTTATCCATCGCACCCTGTATATCTGTTAAAATGAGATACCAGCGTTATTTTCATATGGGCATCATTTAGGCGACAATTTATCCATCGCACCCTGTATATCTGTTAAAATGAGATACCAGCGTTATTTTCATATGGGCATCATTTAGGCGACAATTTATCCATCGCACCCTGTATATCTGTTAAAATGAGATGCCAGCGTTATTTTCATATGGGCATCATTTTCCAGGCGACAATTTATCCATCGCACCCTGTATATCTGTTAAAATGAGATGCCAGCGTTATTTTCATATGGGCATCATTTAGGCGACAATTTATCCATCGCACCCTGTATATATAAAAGGTAGATATGGATAATATTATTTACAGAAAATACTAGGTTCAATTAATATCCATTTCCATATCAACATTTTGATACAGTATTCACAAATATATATATATATATATATATATATATATATATATATATATATATATATATATATATATATATATATATATATATATATGATTTTAGGGGCGATTTGGATAATCAAATTAAAAACAATTCATCGAGTTTACAAGAATCCTCAAAAGAATCCAGTTGGGACACAATCCGTGGGGTTAAGTATACTAGTTAGTTATGCCGTTGTCGCCGAGGCCCGTTGGTTGCGTGCGTATAATGCCTGTGTCATATCGTGACGTTACGGGTTCGAATCTCGGTAGTGAATGCGCACTTTTGATGAGTCCCAAAATAGGACGCAGCGTTCGCCCATTGCATTCTGCCTAGACTCGATAAATTACTTTAAAATATATATATATATATATATATTTTAACTGATTTAAAAATATGGGTCCTTCACTAGGAATTACCATGTTTCAAAAACTGAAGCTAAATCTTTAAATTTAATTATATAATTAAATTAAAAGAATTAGTTCTGTTTCATCTTCAAGCGAATTTTGAAAAAAAATTAAAAAATTCGCTTGAAGCAGGACAATTAAATCATGGCTGTCAGACCACATCACCCCTTAGATCTGACTCCCTAACTCTTCATACAGCAACCCCTTTGAATATTTTGCGTGGGGTGCAGTTGATTGAGAGACCAATAAAACTCCTTGTAACAACAAAGATGAACTAAAGGCAAGGATTATGGCAGCATTAACCAACTCAAACAAGGATAGAGTCCAGAAGAGTTGCAGGAGATTCCCAAGTCGTCTGGAGGCCGTGGTTAAAGCCAGTGTCGATTTTATTGAATAAATTTACTCTTTAGTATTTCAAGATATTTTTGTGCAATTCTGGTAAATATATCTGTTAAGATAAGATGCCAGCTTTTATTTTCCTTTTTGCGTCATTTATACGACAATTTATCCATCGCAACCTGAATATATTAAACGTTTTATTTAGTTTAATGAGTTTACCCCTCGTAATTTTATCTTATTTTTTGAAAAACAGGGAAGATAAATTAAAACTGTACATATATCATCAATGTATTATTAGATCCTCTCTGAAAAACGCGGTATATTGGCGCATGTTCGAACCAAAGGGTGAACGATTCGTTCTTGTGGTGCTTGTGTGAATTGTTAAAATGGATGGCTAGGAAATTGAACTAGCTAGTAACCGGATAGTTACTAAGGACCAATCTTTCACCCATCTCCCTTGCGCCAAAAGTATTGCCTAAATATACACAATATATATATATATATATATATATATATATATATATATTTAATTAATTCATCGAGTCTAGAAGAAACCTCAACTGAATGCAGAAAGCACTGGACGGCCGTTTCGTCCTATATTTGGGACTCATCAGCAGTGCGCATCCACTACCGAGAATTTAAACCCTGACAGGTTATCAAGCAAACATCATACCAACTGTTCCACCGGGCGAAAGGATTGCAAATCAGACTCAATATAGCGCCGCTCATTCACATATTCCGTGGTGGAACTCTTACTGAGTTCTCTGTAACCATAGGACTGTGCCCCCAGGAGCCACGACTACTCTCACCAAGCCGCTCACTCTAGAGCATTAGGTTTCTTTCAGACTCGATGAATTACTTAAATATTATTATCTAATCCTCCTAACAATTTCTATCATATATATATATATATATATATATATATATATATATATATATATATATATATATATTATATCTGTATTTAGGCAGCAATTTTCATTAATGCATGTTTCATTAAATAATATAGACAAGTTTTGTCTTTTTATTTAAAGTAAGTTCCTTTTGATATTGTCTGATAAGCTTAATAACATTATCATTGAAAAACGAAAGGAAATCACCATATTGATACATGTTTAAACCCAATCTAAGCTTTCGGCTTACATAAGCCATTATCAAAGATGACAATTTCAATATATCAAACAACACACGGACGAAACAACTATGATAGTCCGCCCTTGCTGCATGAAAATTTCAAAGCAACGACAAACACGTATATACGACACGAGGAAGCGAAAATCGCGTCGCAACCCATGACGTCACACATGACCACGCGAGAGTGAAAACGACAAGTATAAAGTATGGGAAGCCGTTGGTATAAACCAAAGGCTTCTGTTATAAATTATAGGCATTTAAGAATATTTATCAGACAATATGAAAGGAACTTACTTAAAATAAATGGACAAAACTTGTCGATATTATTTAATGAAACATGCATTAATATATATATATATATATATATATATATATATATATATATATATATATATGTGTGTGTGTGTGTGTGTGTGTGTGTTTGACACACTGCAACAACGTTGTCTCAGCGGCTAACTTTTCATTTCTAGACATTTACAACACATCCATTAGCATTCGCAATTCAGGAAAATCGTCGTTGAAAATAACTCATTTTTCATGAAACGAATAAACATAAACTAAAAATTCTTGAAGCTATCTATATTAAAATATTGAAACCAAACATTAATAAAATTAATTATGAATACTCCCCAAATATTTTAAAATGTATATAATAGATTGTTTGAAATGCCAAGGTTTACAATAATAGTTCCTCTTTTTACAACTCATTTCGTAAAAACCTCTCCAAACCATACTTAGTTACCCCACTTTAAACAATTTCAGTGGTTACGCACTGACGCAGCGTCCTCACTTCATTTGTAAGAAATTTAACTTTCAGAAAGGTTTTAGCGGCGAAGCACTGACGCATTGTTACCCATTCTATTTTTTAAAAAATAACTTTCAGATAACACAACAATTTGTCTCTGACATAATATTTATTTTATTATAAACAATACCCTGATGATTTACATGAATATGTCGAAAGGACTTGGTAATAAAACAAATATGTATAAACACGGCGATTTTCTCTTGTCTTTCAGTAATGACATCAAAAACTTATCCAAGAGTATGAAAGGATATAACGAAAATGAGTAGACAGAATATGCCTAAACTATACAAAGAAACATGTTTATATATATATATATATATATATATATATATATATATATATATATATATATATATATATATATATATATAATAATACAATGTGGTAATCTGTATAGAATTTCCAGGAGGATATAGATCCAGGAGAGGTCTATGTCAAAGGGGAAAGAAAAATTATTATTAATTAAAAAACACAAGAAATTTACTCTTTAGAATTTCAAGATATTTTTAACAATATAAATAGTGTAAATATCATATGTATACATATATATATGAAGAAATATAGTTTCAAGATGTGGTATATTTATGGAATAAAGTGCTCAATATCAGGGATGGAGCGTATGTAAATATAAAAGTTTTGACGTCAATGTTCACTTTTATATATGTATATTTATTAAAATAATATAATATATATATATATATATATATATATATATATATATATATATATATATATATATATATATATATATCGAAAACTGCACGAGGAATTATCAGAAACCCGGTTAAGGAAACGTGGATGATCTTTTGTCTCTGGCAGCCTCAGGAGAACGCATGAGAACAAAACAAGGATTTGTTTGTTGTTTTTGCAGACTTTACAAATGCCTCGATGCCGTATCTCGAACTGCTCTTTGGAAGGTTTTGTTAAAATTAGGTGTTCCGTAAAATGCTCCATATTATTATTTCCTTTCACGTAGGAATGAAAGCTTTTGTAAGGTTGGGAAGTGAGCAATTGGACGCTTTTTTCGTCACCAAAAGTACAAAGCAAGGTTGTGTTCTTGCTCCTCTTCTCTTTGCACTTTTCTTTTCTGCTATTCTTGAAAAAGCATTGTCTGACTTAAGTGAAGGAGTCAATCTTGAATTCAGAACAAGTGGAGGTCTATACAATCAGCAACGTTTTCAGGCACAATCGAAACTTGATCTGAAGCTGGTACGGGATTTTCTCTTTGCAGATGCTGCTGCTCTATTAGCACACAGTCTAGAAGACATTCAATATATCCTTGATAAATTCTTTGAAACAATGAAATCATTTGAACTCACTATCAACATAAAGAAGACTGAGCTAATGTACCAGCCAAGTACCAGGCAATCCATCTCTCAGAAATCCTTCTGTATTTATTGATGGTACGGCATTAAAAAAACTGTCCAGACATTCACATATCTTGGATCAACAGTCTCTTCTGATGGAAAAATGGACAGAGAAATCCAATCCAGAATAGCCAAAGCTAGCACAGCATTCAGTAATCTTAAACATAGGTTATGGAACCCCAAAGATGTGTCTCTTAGAGTAATGATCGACATATACAGATCAGTCGTTCTCTCAGGCTATATGACGGTTGCGTATAGGACACAGGTTCGATTCCTGTCGGAGGACGAATATTTTCTATGAAAATTTCTCGGACATTCAGGCCGGTAAATGTTATTTAATACTGTTTATTATAAACAGAGCATTTACTTAAATACTTGTATCTACAAAAAAGAACGTTAAACATAAAAATGTCTTTAATAAATATATATATATATATACTATTAATAATAAATATACATTTTTCCTCGTCGTTTGAAACAAGTGAATTTAGGAGTGTATGTATAAGTTTCATTGTAGTTACTATTTTCTGTTTTTAGAATCCGGGCTTGAATAGGAAGTTATATTGTAATAATAGTAGTAATGGCGAACTAAAGTACCTTGTTAACCATTAACACACAACGAGGCGCTCTGATGATAAGTAATGTAGTGGGTGTAGAATACAAGTTAAGGATAAGAAAGAAAATTAATAGACACACAAGTTGTTGGAAAAATACTATATTTCTGAAATGCGATGGCTAGTAAATTGTAAAAGGTATCTCTAGAAATAAGGGCTAAAAAGAACAGTATGTGTCATGTCTTTGAAATAACTAATCAGGAATGAGCAAGAAAGTAATATTTCCCGATAAAAAAAATCAAAAACAGGGTCGCTTTCTGCATTTTCTTAGTGAAATGTTTGTTTTTTGTCGTGAGTAGAAAACAAATCGAGTCAATGCGACTTTTGGATATTAGACTGAAGACAGCCTCACCAGCCTATTGCGAAAAAAATAACATCCGTAATTCGCCCAAACACGAACGCAAGCTATAGAATATGTAGTGACAATGCTAAATATATTGGGAACGTTACTTGCTATTCTTTTATCGGGTTCACCTCAAGCAAGGTATCAGAATCACTAAGACCGCAAGGAAAGTTGGCTCCCTGTGCCGCGCCAAGAAATTTTTCTCCCCGGAATCGATCCTCCAGATCTACAAATCAACACTTCGCCCTTGCATGGAGTATTGCTGTCATATATGGTCTAGAGCCCCTTCTGTTTGCCTCGGGGTTCTTGATAGGCTCTAGAGGCGGATATGCAATATAATTGGCCCTGTTCTGGCATCTCGTCTACAGTCACTTTCTCACAGACGCGCCGTCTACTCCAATAGCTTCATGTCTCGCACCTCTCGCCTGTGGAACTCCCTTCCCTATTCCAGTTTCCTTGAGAGCTATAATCTCCAGCTATTCAAGTGTAATGTCAATCGACATCTCCAGTTGCCTTGATCTATCCACTACCCTTCTCCTCACCCTTTCTTCTATAACTCCTATCTGATCTTGCTCTAAATTTTCTGTAACCCCTTGCGTCCTAGTGGCTTCTCACCTTGCTTGGGGTGAAATGCTTAAAAAAATAAAAATAAAAATAAAAAGACACAAGCGATGACTGATTATGAAAGAATAAGAAAAAAAAAACATTACAAAGGAACGAGAAGAAAAGAAGTGTATTCAGGCGGACAGTAGATATATCAATTGACATTACATTTAAATTTTTCAAGATCAAATTTGGCTGGAAAGCATGGAGCCGAAAGGGAGTTCAAAAGTGCGAGAAAAGGAACTGTTAGCATAGAACTTGCGGTTGCATTTAGGCAACCGAACTGTAAATTAATAAGACTTTGTCTGCGTTTAAATTCATAATAATAGCTATAATAACTCATGTCTCTGTAGAATTCATTCTCTGTAGGAAAGGGAGAGGATAAAACAAGAATTTTAAAAAAATCTAAACCCCAATGTGTATTTACAATATGAGAAAGAGCGATATTTATTCTGAGTATATACAGAAATGTAACACAAGGCCAAACTGGCGAATGGGGGAAAAGGACGGTCTTGTTCTGTCTTAATGTTTAACTTAGCTAGCCACAAACACTGACCCAAACATACCACAATATTCCTAATATCAAAACAACACATTGTTACGTACCTTTCTTACTACATTCGCCATAATACCTCATTGTCTCTATAAAAATCCTAACTAGTCCCCATATGTACAAATCATTGTTTTGGGGGGAGGGGAATAAAATAACAATTTAAAAATCAATATTCCTAATATCAAAACAACGCATTCTTACCTTTCTTTAAAAAGCTGAATAGGAACGTTCTTTTATGAATTCCCCCCCCCACGTCCCTCATTCTCAGCAAGCTTAATATATCAGTATGAGTGAAGTAAATATACAAACTACAGAATTTATTTTCGGGATTAGAACACTCCGATGACCTTCTTTGTTCAAGTGGTAGACAAATTCCTTTTTTTAGGCGAGGCCTCTTCAGTTTTCACCCGAAGTCGCTGAAATAAGTCCGAGAGGTTCTCATGGACATTAAAATGTTTTGAAACGATCTAGAATTTTCTTAATCTTTATATTTCAAAAGTGAAACACTTACCGAAAGAACAGGTTTGTCAATTCAACCATGAGTCACTGATGACGGCAAATTCTGGTACTTCCTAGAAAAGAAATAAAAAAAAGAATATAGAATTATAAAATGACTAAAAACATTTTTGTATTTGTCTATATTTCTGAGATGAGATATTGTGTATACTATTTATCTTATTCAGACTATTGTCCTCATCTTTGTCGCCATATTTATAACGACGTTTCGGCCGTTGTACGCTCCAGCCTTCCTCAGGTGGTGGAAAAAATGAAAAATGACCATCCAGAAACGGTGAATTCAACCTGGGAAACAAGGGTGCATTACCAGTCAAAAATTATTTCTTTATTTAGCATAGCTTACTCGGATATGCGTATGCAGTATACGGTGATAAAATTCTACATTTCTTTGGAAATTATATAATTAAATTAAAAGCATTAGTTCTGTTTCATCTTCAAGCGAAGTTTGGAAAAAATTTCAAAAATTCGCTTGAAGATGAAACAGAACTTATACTTTTAATTTAATTATGTAATTAAATTTGATTTTTTTAGCTTCGGTTTTTGAAACATGGTAATTCCTGTGTAGCGAAGGACACATGTTTTTAAATCAGTTAATATATATATATATATATATATATATATATATATATATATATATACAGGGTGACCCATAAAAATGGGAACATTTAATCATCCAATAGAACCAAGAGTGATGGAAGAAAAATATTTTATTCATAGTATTTGAAACCTTAAAACATGCCATTTAAGAAACTGATGGAATTTTCATTTTTTTAAAATTACGTCCTGTAGATGGCGTCCTCCTGTACGAATGCATTCTTGAAACCTGCTGTTGAGATTCCTCATTGACTGCTGCAACATCTCAGCTGGAATACTGTGAATTTCATCTTGAATTCTAAATGGCGAAATGTTTACTTGCTCCAGGTCCCTGTCTGGCAGTGTTGCCACTTGCTCATGTCTGGCAATACGCACTTCAAAAATTCCCATTTTTTGGGGTCACCCTGTATATATATATATATATATATATATATATATATATATATATATATATATATATATATATATATATATATATATTTGTGTGTGTGTTTATTGTAAATTTAAATCAGGGATCGAATTCTGGTGGAGTTCGTTGTATGCAGAAATGTTCCTTGGAAATGTATAAATCCATCTCTTCTATTTTTCCTGGGTTTGGCTTAAAGACTATTTCAATATTCAAAAGCTGAGTAGGGTCGTTTGTCTGTAATCTCTCTACGGATGTTCTTCATGGAGGCGACCAACTCAGGGATGCAGTATTCAGATCTTAGATAATATATTGAAATCTTGTATATTAGTTATGCAATAAATATATTTGGCACTCCATTCCACTTTTATAATCCAAAATATTTCCATTTAAAATGTCTCCCGTCATTATTGAACACTCCGTATAATCTTCGGGATGGACAACCTTTTTTCAAGAAGCATGAGAATTTGCACATAATCAGCGGACTATTAATAAAATTCAAATTAATTTGTTCTTAACGCTGACTCCACCATTTTCACTACGGTAGACCATAAACGTAATCATCTACTTTAGAAATAGGGAACTTTTTTCTTTTCGCAATAAGAGATTTTTCTATAAAAAGAATAAAGTTTTGGCAAACTATTATCACTGATTAATTAATAATGGCTGGTCATTCGTATTTGAGGATACCCATTTAATTGGGCGGTTAGCTAATCCCTGTTGCAGACGCCCGCTTAGGCGTATTTTGTGTTCGTTCAACATCAACAGAACCCACAGTTTATACTGCAACTATGCTGAGCAGACCTTAGTTACAGTTTCTAGGAAAAAGCGTGTTATCTAGCGTGATCAACAGTATGAAAAGAAGCCAGAACTATCAAAGCCTCGGTCACGATGACTTGCAACTTCGTGCTAGTACAACCATCGACAGACCCCAAGGATTCCGTACCCAATTTCACCGTCAGGACTTCAACCCGTGGTATGATTTTCAGGCTTTTTGCAAAGGTGCAGCAACGCTTAGAATCGCATTCTCCAGACAAATAACATCAAGAAATCACCTTCCTGGGAAAACGATGATGAGATTCGAACCCGGGTGTCATGGTCAGAAAGCAAACGTTCTAGCCACTACGGCCATGTTCCCATAAACCTTATCACGGATACCAACATGGTTGAGATGTGCTGCTCTCGTGAGATTTTACCAAATAATTAAAGACATGAATACTTGAAAAATTAATTTATCGTCATTGGTGGTTTATAAGCCGATACAAAATGTCCCAATAATATACTCTTTTTTTTAGGAGGGGGTGAGGGAGACTTACGATAACTTTGTGACTTTCTTTTCAAATCCATATATTTAATTTCATTTAATATTTGATTTAAACAATTAATCTTTGCCAGGCAATAAACACTGTGTTTATTGTCATTTAAAGATTGGGTACATTTTTGTTTTGTTTATTTTTTTATTTTTTATTTTTATTTTTTTTTTGGACTTTCGATAACTTTGTGACTTTCTTTTCAAATTCATATATTTAATTTCATTAATATTTAATTTAAACAAATAATCTTATTTGCTAGTCAGCAAACACTGTGTTTATTGTCATTTAAACATTAGGTACATTTTTTAATTTAATTTTATTTATTTATTTTTTTTTTTTTGACTTTCGATAACTTTGTGACTTTTTTTTCAAATCCATATATTTAATTTCATTTAATATTTAATTTAAATAATTAATCTTCTTAGTCAGTCAATAAACACTGCTTTTATTGTCATTTAAGGATTGGGTACACTTTTTCATTTTATTTTTGGGGGGTGGTTGACTTTCGACTACTTAGTGACTTTCTTATCAAATCCATATATTTAATTTCATTTAATATTTAATTTAAATAATTAATCTTCTTTGCCAGTCAATAAACTTTAAGTCATTTAAAGATAGGGTACATTGTTTTTGATGGTGGGGAAACACCTTTTATATTAGGTCGCCTTTAAAGTATTGATGATAAACATTAGACAGCTTCCTGTCGGTACTATATGTTTTTCAGTCATCTAGGTATCGCTTTCGTTGTCATCACTTTTATACCAACCGCAGTCACGTAATACAAGATGACAGTTACGATTCATATGGTCACTAAAAATACAAGCCTTAATGCTGCACTTTGTGTACGACTCAAACTAACCACTTAGATCAATAGGTCCGGTGTTAATTCCAGATGTACTGTGAATTCGCTTTGCTTACTATCCGCCATGTTTGTTTATGCCTCACCGATGCCAGCTTCAGTCAGACAAGCTAACTGTTGTCGTCGAAGCAGACGACATGACCCAATGTTGTTGGCAGAATCATTGAATAGAGGATATTCTACGAACGGACAGAATTGCATCAAAGCAGACAAGACAGGCATATACTGTTCATTTCAAGTTTGAAGTAATACACTCTGCTAAACAAAATGGCAGCAGGACAGCTGAGATGCTGTATGGATCACCGCCCACCAAAAAAAAAAAAAAACGATTCAGGAATGGAAAAAGGAGGGGTAAAAAAATATGGACTACGTAACTAGCGAAATATATTCGTATTATAAAAATAAAGCGAAGAGAAGAAAAATTCTGATTTCAAACCTCTGCTGTCTTTCGGTCTTTTCCCAACAATAGGAAAAGCTTCGGGAGTAAACCTTGAGAACAGCAGAATCGGAGTCCCTAAGACAGTCCGATGTTTTGATCAGCTTCCTTCTGGCAAATCCTGATACGTAACCAGTGCCAAGCTGTATTGGTCTTTGCCTTTCTCTTGGACAATACTGGTGGCGTAGAAAGGGAAGATGTGCTGTATGGCCGAACGCCGATCTCTCATAAGAACCTGAGTTGTTTGCATATCTAATGTTGTTAAGATGGTGACATGCTGAAATTGTCTACTATGCTATAAGAGAAGGAAAACTCTGGATGTAAACTTCCACTGCCTTGCAGCCATACCCAATCTTTGGAAAAACTTTGTATGTAAACCACGAGGACAAATCTGCAGCTGGTTTCCCTAAGACAGTCTGATGTTATGATCAACTTCCTTCTGGCAATTCCTGCTCCGAAGCCAGTGCCAAGCTGTATTGGCCTCTGCCTTTTCCTTGGACAACATTGTTGTCGTAGAGTGGGAAGACATGCTCTATGGGCAACTTTGGTATTTTCAATCGACCCAAACAAAAGTTTTTTTCTTAATATATCTGACCAATCTTTAATAAAATTTAGATTGATAAACGTTTCTTATTCTTTATTTATCTTATATATATATATATATATATATATATATATATATATATATATATATATATATATATATATATATGGGAGGAGTGAGAAGTATTTTTTTAGCAATGGGAAGACATCCTCACTACCACACTTCGGCTTGGCAACCTTGGGATAAACTGGTTAAAAAGTGCTCCTCACATCATGCGTGACAAATAGCTTCTGGCAACCAATTCCAACTCCTGGACTTTACGTGTGGTTTAACCTATAAAACTAGTGGAATTGTTGCCACTGACAGGCGAAGAGATGAGGGCGAATCTTGGATCCCTATAACCAGAGTTTCAGGTAGCTGGAACTCGTCAGTCCAGAAGGGTAATCCATCTAAGAGAAGGAAAGCCTGATTTTAAACCTCCGCTTCCGTTTCGGCCCTTACCCAACCATGGGAAAGGCTTGCTGAGTAAACCTTGAAGGCAAATCCGGAGCCAGAGTCCCTAAGAGAGTCCGATGATATGATCAACTTCCTTCTGGCTATATTGGCCTCTGGTTTTCCCTTGGACAACAACGGCGGCGTGGTGAGGGGAAATGTGCTGCATTGGCAACTTTTGACAACCCTGCCGAGGCCAGTGCACTGGAGAGGACACTCCAGCGTCGCCTCACCGTGACGGTAAAACACCAGAAGCAACATTTTACCTGTTATGTCCGCACTCGATTAGCAAGGTGCCAGGGGTTGGTTTCGATGGAGCGTCAGATCATCGCGCTTCATTGGATAGCTATCGCCTACCTCAAACTAGGCAATCAGCAACCAATAGATTGCTGTCCTCCTACAGTCCGCTTTCTTCACTGGATGCGTGGGGCCTTGGGATACAAGTATCCTGAATCACGGTCTGCAAGCACTTCACCACGAGGAACCAAAGAAAAAAGGCGGCATTCAGAATTGGATGTTGGAACGTACGGACCATGACAACTGGTTGCGAGATCAACAACACCCACAATAGTGATTAAAAACGAACTACTTAGGCTTCGCGTAAACATCACAGCGCTTTCAGAGACGGCAGCCCTTCGTAAGAGAGAGCTCACTTTGGAAAGGCTTTGTGAGTAAACCCTGAGGAAAAATCCGGAGCTGGAACCCCTAAGACAATCCGATGTTATGATCAACTTCCTTCTGGCAATTCCTGTATTGACGTCAGTGTCAAGCTGTATTGGCTTCTGCCTTTTCCTTGGACAACATCTGTGGCGTGGCGAGGTGAAATGTGCTGCATTGGCAATTTTTGAAAACCCTGCCCAGAACAATGCACTGGAGGAACAATCCAGCGTCGCCTCACCGCGACGGTAAAACACAGGAATTTTACTTGTTATGTCCGCACTCGATTAGCAAGGCGCTAGGGATTGGTTTCGATGGAGCTGATTCATTGCGATTCATTGGATAGCTACCACCTACCTCACCCTAGATAGCCCCCAACCAATAAATTGCTGTCCTCCTACAGTCCGTTTTCTTCACTGGATGTGTGGGGCCTTGGGATACAAGTATCATGAATCACGGTCTGCAAGCACTTCACCACGAGGAACCAAAGAAAAAAAAGCGGCATTCAGAATTGGATGTTGGAACGTACGGACCATAACAACTGGTCCTGAGATCAACAACATATATATATATATATATATATATATATATATATATATATATATATATATATAATTATGAGTGTGGGTGGGTGTGTGAGGAGTATGGGAGCACATCCTCACTACCACTCCAGGGTTTGGTAACCTTGGAATCATTGGTTAAAAAGTACTTCTCACGGCATGCATATCAAATAGTCTCGGGATACTAATTTCCAACTCCTGGCCTTCTAATTCCAGTGGAATTGTTGCCACTGACAGGAGAATTGTCGAGGGCGGTTCCTGGATCCCAAAGAACAAGTGTTTCAGGTAAATGGAACTCGTCAACCCAGAAGGGCAGCCCATCAAAGAGAAGGAAAACTCTGATTTTAAACTCCCGCTAGTCTTCCTGCCCTTACCCAATCTTTGGAAAAGGCTTTGTAAGTAAACTGTTATAGTGGAACATACCTATTCTTTAGTTAATAGACTCTCCCACCTATAATAAGTAGGAGTAGTAATAGTAACAAGTGAATCGCTCGGGGGGTCGGTCTGAGTTCAGTCTGAAGTCGGACGACCGGCAGACCAGTTGAACTCTCTGCCTTCGGGCGAGGAGGAACCCGAACGAGGCTACGCCGAAGGGCGGAGTCTCTTTCGGGGAGGTAAACCGACCCTGAACCCATTTATACGGGTTTTAAAAGGGCATATTTTTGGCCATGCACACGGGCTCGGAGATCCCACGTTAAACCGGCCTTGTGCCACATGATGCCCTCGTGGGTGTGGGGGGGGTTACTGAATATCGCTCAGGGGTTCGGTCAGTCAGTCGATGCCGGACGACCGTTAGTCGGATACTATCAGCGACCACAACTAGATTTCTCTGCGTCATTACCTATTATATCAAGTTCCTAACGTTTTGTACGTCGAACCTATTTTAGGACCGACTTAGTACAAATACAAGCCTCCACTGTGAAACCACTCCAGAACATAAATCCTGAGGGCAAATCCGGAGTCCGTATGACAGTCCGGTGTTATGACCAACTTCGTTCAGGCAATTCCTGCAACGACACCGATGCCAAGCCGTATTGGCCTTTGCCTTTCCCTTGGACAACATCGGTGGCATGGAGAGGGGAGATGTGCTGCATCTTCGAATCGCTGATCTCTCATAAAAACCCTGCCCAGGCCTACGCCTCGGAAACGACTCCAGTGTCTCCTCACCGTGACGTCAAGACACGGGAAGCAACAGTCTACTGACGGATGGATTCAGGAAACCCTTCTATACGGGCACGAAGGCGACCTCATCTTCTCTTCAAGGATGCCTGCAAAAGGGACATGGGAAGATGTCACCAACGATCTCTCACGCTGGAGGCGCAATTTACAGCTAGGACTGGAGCGAGGAGAGGAGAATCGGGGGCTTGCCGCCGGAATGAAGCGTGCTTGAAGGAAAGAAAACAACACGGCGACATCAAACACGTATCAGGCTTGAAGTCCGTTAATTTAGAAACTTCGGATGGCATCATCTCTCAATTCTGAACGCCACAAATTATACTAACGTTGGTTTAAAAGAGTTTAAAATGATAAACAAAGAGAAGGCGGCGTGGCAGAGTTATAGAAAGCGGCTTGGAATCTGCGAGCCGAGTTCAAATTCCAGTCGAGTTCATTACAAGCACCAACATACATGTATTCATGATATTCACTTATCTGTAACTGCTGTTCTAGGGAAACTGATGTGGCTATAAATTGAGGGATCAAATTTTTATTAACTGTAATATAAAATTGACCCCCGACTTTATATCCACATTATAATTTTTAGTTTGATTAGCAAATTCTGATAAGGTATCAATTCATCTCTCCTTCACGCCCCTAGCTATGGTTAAAATACCAAGGCAGACTGAGTCTTATAGCTTTGGGTGTCAACCAGTCCAGGAGAAGGAAAACGTTGAATTCCAGCCAGCCTGAAGAGAGTTGGTCTCCGTCAGGGTAGCTTACCCAGGAAACATCACTTCTGCAAAAGCAGGAATATATTTGGTTGCACTTAGACCCTAACGGGTTATGGATCTCCCTGTTTCTTTTTTTGTCCTTTCCTCAATCCTCTCCATTTTTCTCATTCACTTTCACTTTCACTTTCACTCCCTGTAACTCCGTGTGTTCTAGTGGGATTGTCATCTTGTTTGGGGTGAAATGAGGTTGTAAACAACTCAAAGAGTTCACAGATAATAAATAACAGGATTATGGCTAGGATCGTGTTGGCTTCTATCCAGCTTCTAGGTACTAAATAACAAGGTTGTCTGCCAGTGTAGGGGAAGAACTATTTATATTTTTCTCCTTCCACCTATGACTGTCTAAGGGAATGATTATTCTGAATTCAAAGTCATGGAGAAAGCTACGTTAACTACAACATTTCAAATAGATCGGCGCATGGATCAGCAATAGCAAATCTGGTATAGATGAAAAGGCAAGTGAACATAGAATTGGTAGCGTCAGAGGTAGTTTTGCCAAAAACCGCACATAGTTACAAAACCAAAACAACAAACTAAAAACCCGAGACATATTCTTAAATATTGTTATAGTGGAACACACCTATTCTATAGTTAATAGACTCTCCCGTCTATAATAAGTACGAGTAGTAAGAGTAACAAGTCAGTCGCTCAGTGGGTCAGTCAGTCGACCGGCTGATCGGTTGAACTCTCTGCCTTTGGGCGGGGAGGAACCCGAAAGAGGCTACACCGAAGGGCGGATTCTCTTTCAGGGAGATAAACCGACCCTGAACCCGTTTATACGGGATTCAATGGGCATATTTTGGGCTGAGCCCATGGGCTGGGAGATCCCACGTTAAACCGGCCTTGTGCCACATGATGCCCACGTGGGGGGTGACTAAATACCTTCGCTCAGTGGGTCAGTCAGTCGATGCCGGACGACCGTTAGTCGGATACTAAAGTATCAGCGACCACAACTAGATTTCTATGTGTCATTGACTATTATATCAAGTTCTTAACGTTTTGCACGTCGAACCTACTTTAGGACCGACTTAGTACAAATACAAGCCTCCACTGTGAAACCACACCATAAAAAATATACACGTCAGATCAACACTTTCTTATGGATGTCATGTATGGCGAGAAGCGAGAAGACCGCTGCAAGAACCGACTGCTCGTTGATGAATACCAAATGTTTCCTTGTAGGGAAAAGGCTAATATTACCACAACCATGACCATTACTATCTTTTCCAAGAATCATGGCAATTCCCTTTTAAGGAAGAAATCTTTTCTGAGTATTGGTTGCTCGGACAATAAATGCCAAATATTTCCTCATAAGGTAACGGCTAATATTATCAAGACCGTGACCCTAACTGTCTTTTCCAAGAATTATGATAATTCAAATATAATAAGGAAAAAAAGCTGTTCTGAGTACTGACTGTTCGGTGGATGAATTTCAAATGTTTCCTTGTAAGGTAACGCCTTATATTACCACAAATATGTCCGTTATTGCCTTTTCCAAGAACCGTGGCAATTCACATACAATAAGAAAAAAGAAATCCATTGTGAACTATAGTGATTTTGCAAGCGTAGCTTAGATGTGGCACAAGGCCGAAAGTATGGGGCACCCAGTGAGGATCGAACTCACTAGTCACTCGTAATTGTTCTAGCGGGACAAGTTTGCTAACCATTACACCAGCTTGAGGTGCCATAACTGATTTTCCAAGCGTAGCTTAGATGTGGCACAAGGCCAAAAGTAGGGGGCTCCCAGTGAGGATCGAACACACTACTCAGTTGTAATTGTTCTAGCGAGACAAACTTGCTAACCATTACACCGCCTCGAGGTGCCCCAAATGATTTTCTAAGGGTAGCTTAGATGTGGCACAAGGCCGAAAGTAGGGGGCACCCAGTGAGGATCGAACTCACCACTCAGTCGTAATTGTTCTAGCGAGACAAGCTTGTTAACCATTACACCGCCTCGAGGTGCCCCAAATGATTTCTAAGGGTAGCTTACATGTGGCACAAGACCGAGATTATGAGGCACCTAGTGAGGATCGAACCCACTATTCAGTCGTAATTGTTCTAGCGAGACAAGCTTGCTAACCATTACACCGCCTCAAGGTACCCCCATTGTGAGCTATAATCACCTACGTCCTGCTGGTACATGTCATTAAAAAACGTTATTTGAGTGCCTATAAAATCTTTAATCACGCCATATTGTGAATTGTAAACCTCGCGTATTTTCCAAAACACCATTCTCAATGACCTCACCCTTCTATCCATCCGTGACCGACAAAGGTGTTTAGATATCTATGCTTTTCACAGCTGGTGTTTACGTCTGTCGAACTCTAAATAAACAATTGAAACGTTACACCTGCTTCTTCTTGAAGATTTACTTTCCAATGTTATGTCGATTGTTATCTTTTCTTTAATGTTTTGACAGACTTTATTGTATTCTAGCTTTGAATTGAAGTCAGAATAATTAAAAGCCAGGCAAAAAAAAGTCTCTTGAGAATTCAACAAGCAAAAGAAGCACATGTCCTGAACTTCAATCTCAAATCATGAAACCGTGTGCTAATACCAACAGTTATTTACTGAAAACAATTTTTTTTATGCAGATTCTTTTTTTATTGATCCTTTCTACATGTGATTTAGTTCGATTATTTCTATGTGAATTCCATTTAGGTACTAATCTCGGATTTTAAAACATGCATTGGTTGCTATTTTTTACATTGAGATTTAACTTTAATTATATTTAAGTCTAGAGAAAAATATTGGTCAAGTTTTTATACGTTTGTAAATATAAGTAAATATTCCTTGGGTTTGGACTTGAATTTATAGATTTGATTTGATTTGTTTGTTTAACAGCCTATCAACTTGTCATGGGTCATTTAATGCTAAAATTTAATTTTATTGTGAGCTTTGAAATATTGAAAATATATATTATCCCGCCTCCATGATATCTCCTAGCTCAAGGAACAGAAATGAAGGATTTGAGTTATCTCCCTTACAGTAGAGAGTTCCTCATTACATTTAAACTTTAACTAGGCTATTGCAGTATCGTGTGCTTCAGGATTAGAGTGGGTAGGATTTATAATCTTCATCTCTAATCAGAAACCAGTCCCCATGGTTAAAATCTGAGGATCTCAGGTTATTGTTTGTTGTGATTGATTTGTTTACTGGTATATCTACTCTTCATGGGACATTTAATGCTGTAATTAATTTTCTTGGGTGTTTTGAAGTAATAAATATATATGTTATTCTGCCTTCACAATTGAGTTAATGGTAGATAATACTCATATTTTGTGCATATACAGGTTTGTGTGGGCATCATTACTAGAGGCGGTGATAGGTGTGTTTTATGTCGTGATTATGCTGAAGTTAAATTTAGGAATACAGTTTAATTTCTTTTGATGAATGTAATGAAAGTGTTCTTTCATATTGATTGGTTGATTTTTCTGCCTCTCTCTCTCTCTCTCTCTCTCTCTCTCTCTATATATATATATATATATATATATATATATATATATATATACAGAGAGAGAGAGTGAGTACCTCTGACGATCCGCAGGTGAAACCATGGTAGTTTTGCCTGGCTCTTTAGGTTCATAGATTTGCTCTTCTTAGTGTATTGGGCACTTTGTTTAGTTATTTTTGCTTTACTCGTGTTAGAGGTTTTTTTTTTCTTTGGACTCTGAACTTGGATTCTGGACAATTGTTTTCGCCTCAATTTCATGGTCTTAGTTCTTTCTTTTTTGATTCCTTATTTTTCCTTGGGTATTGGTTTGTTCATTTACAAGCCAAAACACCTAAGGTTATTCAAGACGAGAATAATTACTTATAATTATAATATTATTATTATTTTTATTATATATATATATTCGGAGGTTTTTGTATATTATTTGAATTGTTTGCGATGATGGATGTCTCACCATTTAAATCATTAACCTTTGCATTAGTTTTTGTGTGAATTTCATGTTTTTATGTATAATATATATATATATATATATATATATATATATATATATATATATATCAACCGCTATGAAATCTAAATATTTTGAACACAATTTTATGGTTTTAAATAAATATATTTTGAACCTATTTGTATGCCTTCAACTACACATAAAATGTATTGTTAGTCATTTTACTATAAAAATGTATTGTTGGTTATTTTGCTTCAAAATTGTATTGTTGATCATTTTATCATAAATAAGTAGCGTTGGTAATTTTACAGTATAAAAATTTATTGCTGGTAATTTTACTATACAAATGTATTTTTATGCTTTCACTGTGTTTTGTTTTTGTTTGGGGATTCACTATTTCCCCATAGCTGGGACCCTAACAGGTGCTACCACCCCGTGTCATAGTGTTGAGTCCATAGATAAACATTTCATGGGTTTATACTTCAGGCTATAGGTAAAAGAACTACCGTGATTATACTTAAGCTTATAGGTAAACATTTCTCGAGTATATACTTGTGTTTATAGCCTGGGTTTACATTTGAGTTGGTTGTGTTTATACCCTAGTCCATTGATAAACATTTTCTAAGTTTATGTTTGTGTCTCTCGGTAAACGATCATGCTTGTGTCTATAGGTAAATAGTTTATACTTGAGTCTATAGGTTTATACTTGATTTTGTAGGTAAATAGTTTATACTTCAGTCTATAGGAAAATAGTTTATACTAAATATTGGCTCTGGTTTTTCTCTAATTCATTGATAATCATTTTCTTGGTTTATGCTAGAGTCAATAAGTAAGCTGTTGTCGAATTTATTCTTGAGTCTATAGGTAAACGCTTAATGTGTTCATATTTGTCTCTATAAGTAAACATTGACTGGGTTTATACTTGAGATGGTTGAATTTATAATCTAGTTCAATGATATAAACATTCTACTGAGATTATGCTTCTGTCTACAGATAACCGATTGGCCAGTTTGTACTTGAGTCTTTATGCAAACGATTCGCTGGTTTATACTTGAGTCTTTAGGTAAAAGTTTGTTGGGTTTATACTTGAGCCTATAAGTAAATATCGACTGATTCCATTAATAATCATTATGCTTTATACTTGAGTCTATAGGTAAAAGATCTGCTGATTTATACTTGAGTCTATAGGTAAAAGATCTGCTGATTTATACTTGAGTCTATAGGTAAATATTGTTCAGATCCATTGATAAACATCTGCTGGAGTCTTTAGGTAAACAATTGGCGAGTTTATACTTGAGTCAATAGGTAAACGCTTGTCGTATTTATAATGAATCTATAAATTAATATCGTCTGGGACCATTGTTAAACATTTGCTAGTTTTATGCCTGAATCTATAACTAAAAGATTAACCAGTTTGTACTACAGTATATAGGTAAACGCTTGTCTGTCACCAACTATGGGACTATATGTGAATTAATAATTATTTGTAACTAACTAAATTTTCTACAATTTATACTGTAGTCATACAACTCAGTGCTATCTGTCACATGGTATGGTAATCGTCGGCTAATCCGAATGGTAATACAGTCTTTTCTGATAAGAAAGATGACAAGATGAAACCTGTCAAAACAATGTCAAAGGGCAGAGGTGAATTTTCTTGTAGGGTCAGCGACTATCTAGAACAAAAGGAAGAGACTATGCCCCAAGTAATGTAGGCAGCCAGGGCGCTGATAACACGGAATCGCTTGACGGAGGGGCTCCGAGATTGAAGTCAATTGACAGGGCAGAGGATTCCCCTGAGAGAATCAACGGCGCATGTGTCCGTAAAAAAGGGGGGGAGCCTTCAAGTTGGAAGACTACCGTTACAGATAGAGAATGAGTAAAGATACAAAATAGAAAGGGGCGTGAGACAACGAAGCAGCTTCTCCACAGACAGCGACGCCATCTTAAGGGAACTAGAGATCCTACCAGGATTTATTATTGGTGGGTATAACCTTAACAATATAAAATATGAAGATGACACAGTGTTCATGGGCAACTCGGAAAGAAAATTACAGTATCGCCTAGACTGAGTATTTTTTTAAAATCAGTATCACCCCACGCAAGGCAGTAAAGCCACTAAGACACAGGGTTCACAAGTGTGTGTGGAAGAATTAGGAACAGAAACATTAATAACGAGTGGGAAGAGGAAAGAGTAATCAGAAGGAGAGTAGATAGCGATTGACATTGCATTTTAATATTTGATGATTAAAGTTGGCTGGAAAGCATGGAGCCGGAAGGGAGTTCCACAAGGAAGGCAATAAAGCCACTAAGACACATGGGGTTACTGGGTGTGGAAGAATTAGGAACAGAAACATTAATAATAAGCGGGAAGAGGAAAGAGTAATCAGGAGGACAGTAGATAGCGATTGACATTGCATCAAAATATATATATATATATATATATATATAACTAGCGCTCTGTGCTAAGAGAATAGTGCTAACGGAGAAGAACACTATGTATATTTATTATTAGCACACACACACACACATATATATTTTATATTATATATATATATATATATATATATATATTAATTCACCTCTAATGGAAATATGTCATATATATATATATATATATATATATATATATATATATATATATATATATATATGACATATTTCCATTAGAGGTGAATTAATATATATATATATATATATATATATATATATATATATATATATATATATATATATATATATATATATATATATATATATATATAATAAGAAAAAGATCAGTAAGATTTATAATCCAGGGTTCTTAGCAATTTTTAAAAAAGCAATGCTCGATAAAAACAATAAAGCATAATATTTTAATTTTTTTCTTTTCAAAATATGGTTCCATCGCGAAAATAAAAAAGAAGAGAGATGAAACATATATTTATACTTGATCATTAACTAGTAATTAAATTCTAATATATTTATTTGTAAAAATACCGTTTAGTCTATTAATTATTAGAAGAAGGTATGCTACTTTAAATCTGTAGTAATAAAATTTAAATCTTAAAAATATGCCTTACTAATATTTAAAAATATGAATTAAGCAGATAAATAAAAATGCCAAAGTTTTTGTCATTGAAAACCCAGACGACACACTAAATAACGGATGTCTATGTTTGTGAGCAGGCACCTCACCCCATCTAACCTTAACCTGACTTTGTAAGTAACATATATTTGATACATAAGTTGTCTAGGGGAAATTAAATCCCAGCCGCCCCTAATTAAAATAGATTGAATTTTCCTTAACCATAACAACTAAAAATATTAAGACTGTCTTATAAATTAAGTAAATTTCTTAGAAAGATATTCCTAACATCACTTGACAATGGAACAAAACTAGATTTTAAGTTTAAATTTATAATCAAATTTACAATTTTAGTTTCAATTTCGAAACATAGAAATTTCTGTGTCGCGATAGAATTATATTTCTAAAAAGAAATTAATTATAATTAATACATACACACACACACACATATATATATATATGTGTGTGTGTGTATATATATATATATATATATATATATATATATATATATGATTATTTATTCAAAAATTATAACATATTTATGTAACATAAATTTACAAATATATATATATATTAATTTGAAAAACCAGGTTGGCACTGACTGGACACTACTATCAGTTTCATGTGCCTACACACAATCATCAGGCAGCCAGTAATATTTACCAAGGCCGGTTTAATGTGGGTTCCCCGAGCCCGTAGGCTCGCCAAAAAAATATTTCCTTTTCGAAACCCTATAAATGGGTTCAGGGTCAGTCTACCTCCCCGAATGAAACCCTGCCCTTCGGCGGAGCCTCGTCCGGGTTCCTCTCTGTCCGAAGGTAGAAAGTTCAACAACTTCAGCTGCATAACTACTTCATCTTCAGGTAGCCAGTGGCTGTAGTTGAAAGGTGAGTACTCTATATACCACCGGGCAAGTTCAATTTGACAGACAAACCAAACTCGCCCGGTGACAACGGTAAAACATCCTGCCAAGATCTGAAGCCTTAAGCCCGAAAAATTGCTCAACAGGGTGTAGAATAACAATAATAAACAGCACTTACCGGTGTAAAGGTCCCAGCTAGCGTCCAGCTGGCAGACAAAAATAAAGCAGGTTGTAACTTAATACAATCCCTGCAAACTAACAGCTGAATCAAGCTGGTATTTATATAGAAATACCTCCACTCAGGTACCAGCAGCCAATCACAGCCCAAGCAATGGACTATACCACTTTAGCACAATGAGATGCTCTATGGCAACATAAATAGCTCTCTTTCTAAAGGTTGGATTAGTGTTCACTTAGCTTGCTCCACAACTAAGTGTTTATCTCTACCACGTGATTTTTCTACATGGCGCTGCGAACAGGATATATGACACCCGAAGATTGGGAACTCTTCTTCATTGAAGCAGGCCTATCCACTGACTCGGCCATTACTCATGCAACAAGGTTTGCAGACGAGAAACTGACAATCGAGAGCCTTCATATGCTGGATCGATCCATGCTTAGGGAGCTCGGAGTCGCATTAATGGGAGAAGCCCTGTGTATCATCAAGCAGGCTAAGGAAGCCACCACCCAGACAACCCGCATTCAGGCACTAGCAGCCAAGCCTCCCCATCTCAATCTCGAGATGACACCACAACAATTCAGGAAGTTCCGAATTGACTGGGACCTTTACACCGGTAAGTGCTGTTTATTATTATTATTCTACATCTAGAGGTTACTTTTGGGCAAACTCTTTCAGGGCTACTCATTCTTTCTTGTGTGTATATATATATATATATATATATATATATATATATATATATATATATACTGTCGAGTGTCCCGTCGAATTCGATGTATTAGGGTCAAGCAGATCAGTTCCCAGGAAACTGACAGCCAGACACCAGCACATAAGATTTGATTATAGTGGTGAAGGTTTCGTGCAAGACCATCCACACTTTTTGAAGGGCCGAATACAGAGACCTGGTGCACTACATGCAATAAGGTCTCCAAACGACCCTCCGCAGGTTTTGAATTCAGAGTTGTCCTCCTCCTAGACAAGTTGCCATCCAAGGCTATAGAACCCAGTCTGTCCTGCTATTTACCCATAGCTGGAGGGTGAAGAGGATTCATACCTTTCCCAAGGGTATTAGCTTACGGTCAAATCACGCTGAAACACCGGTTCTCGTTCGATCACCGAAGTTAAGCATCGTAGAGCCAGGTCAGTACTTAGATGGGGACCGCTTAAACACCTGGTACTGTAAGCCCCCAAAAGTCCAACCCTTACCTCACAGTCGGTGGGGGGGTGTAAACGGTAGTGTCAGAGCTATGCCGCCCGGAACTTCGTTCCTGGTAGGGCCACCAAAGGCGGACAGGTCTGACACACACACGCCGGCTAACAAGGGCTCTGGTGAAAATCCAAGGAGCGTCTGCATCGGTAACCGGCGGCTTCTGGTCGTTCCTGTCTCTGCGTCTGTGGGAATCCGCGGCAAGCAAGAACGTTATCCGAGTAGGCCTGGGTACCCTACTTCTGTAATTTATCCCAAGAATCTTCTCATAACAGGAAGAAGCCGGCTCAATCCGCCCAGGGTGAATGCCGCATCAGTACAGTACAGTAGTACAAGGGTATTAGCACGTAAGTGAATGTAATAAGTTTTGACTGGAATTCGAACTCGGCTTTCTGATTCATTAATCCAAGTTTTTATACATTACTCCACCGTAGTGAGAGAGGGGTAAATAGCAGGACAGACCTTGGGTGGCAATCGGTCTAGGAGGAGGACAGCTCTGAATTCAAAACCTGCAGAGGTTCGTTTGGGGACCTTGTGGCACACGGTGAACCAGTTCGGCTCGTCCAAAAAGTGTGGTTCGTTCTGCACAAAACCTTTGCCACTAGAATGAAATCATATATACAGGCATCTGTGAAAATGAGTTGCTTGATCCTCATACGTCGAAAACAATGAGAGAGTCCAGTTTAGTATATATGATAAAAATATAGTTTTAATTATGCTGTATATATCTATTTAGGAGGCCAGGTCTATGTCGTCTTCGTGGCTGTAGTCTGCTTTACAAGTCGAACATGCGTACAAATCTTTTCGAACACATACTAATTTATAATATGATATATATATATATATATATATATATATATATATATATATATATGAAGAAATATATATATATGAAGAAATATACTCTTCAGGTGTGTTATATTTATGGGATAAAGTGCAATAATATCAGAGATAGAGCGTATGTAAATATAAAAGTGAACATTGAAGTCAACACTTAGAGGCGACAGGCTTTTTCATGCTAGATGCAATCGTCAGGCCACTCGTCGCCTCTAAGTGTTGACTTCAATATTCACTTATATATATATATATATATATATATATATATAGTAAAAGTAAGAACAATAAGATATATAATCCAGTGTTCTTATTGATATTTTTTACAAAACAGTGCTCAATATAAATTTACAGAGCATAAATATTATAAATTAACTGATTTAAAAATATGGTTTCATAAATCAGTTAATTTATAATATATATATATATATATATATATATATAATATTTTTTAAGTATGCTATATTTATGGGCTAAAGTGCTCAATATAAGAGATAAAGCTTATGTAAATATAAAAGTGGACATTGAGGTAAACATTCAGCGGTGACAGTCTGTTTTATGCTTAAACTCAAAATACTTGACGATCGCGTATATGATCGTGGTATGGTTTTCAGGCCATTTCCGAAGAAGCGTGCAACCCCTTTGGAAAGTGCCTGAAAACCATACCACTGGTTGACCCAAGCCTGGGTAGATAGAACACTTGGTGGCTGTTGATGGGTATGCTAGCACAAAGTCACAAGTCATCGTGGCCGAGGGCTTGAGCTTTCTGGCCTTGTTCAAATTGTTGATCACGCTAGAACACACGCTCAATGCCAGAAAATGTAATTAAAGTCTGCTCAACATAATTGCAGTATAAACCACAGGTGGGCTCTGTGAGTGTTAAACAAATACAATTGGCTATCCGCACTAGTAGACGGGTATCCTCGAATACGAGTGGCCAGCTATTATTACTTATATATATATATATATATATATATATATATATGATGTGAAAATTTCTCCGATTTAACCAGTAGAGAAGACAATATTAATGAATAAAAATGGCAATAGGAAAACTGGTAATTGCTGACGCGTTTCGTCCAATGTGGACTTTATCAGCAAAATACGAAAAAAAATTTTCGTATTTTGCTTTGATAAAGTCCATATTGGACGAAACGCGCCTCAATTACCAGTTTTCCTATTGTCATTTTTATTCATATATATATATATATATATATATATATATATATATATATATATATATATAGTTTTAAGGTGCTCAATATTTATGGGATAAAGTGCTCAATATCAGAGATAGATAGAAGTCAATATTAGGGCGACAGTCTGTTTCATGCTATATGCAATCGGTGGCCGACGATTGCATATAGCATGAAACAGACTGTCGCCTCTATGTTGACTTTATATTCACTTTTTTATATATATATATATATATATATATATATATATATATATATATATATATATATATATGTAATGGACAGTCTTTGTCCTTGTTTTCTCCTGAAACTAAAACCTCTATACAAAGCTTAGAATGGCTCATGATGAAACATAACAG
>CAHIKZ030000787.1:2222500-2228353 GCA_903632075.3 Acanthosepion pharaonis | reverse complement strand
AATTGAATGAGTGGTGGTGGTGGTGGTAGGGTAATAGATGTAAAACAATATTTTTTCAAAGATATCCCAAAAAAAGAAACATTTAAAAATAATTTATTCATTTCTGAATAAATCTTCAAAGTTTCATTAAAATTCGACAATAATCTGATTTTTACAAGAATTTACAAGACAATGGGTTTTAAACTGAAGGAAAAAAAAACAAAAACAAAAAACAAACGCTTAGATTTCCCGCACAAATTTATGATCCCGCGTAGATGTCAGTAAAACAAGATTTTCAGCCAAAGTTTCCAAGGTTATAAAAAGATGAATAAATATAATTTTTACATAAAAAATCCTTTGATCTTTTCTCTTCATAATAACACAAAGATTTTGATTTTATTAAGTTTTCGGCATATTTTCATGATGTATCCTCTTGTTTAGCAAATTATTGGAGGTACCTTATTAGTGATTAACTAAGCGTAGTTTAGATGTGACACAAGGCTAAAAGACGGACCTAATATATATATATATATATATATATATTATAGAAATATACAAAATAAAAAAAAATATATAAATATTTTATATAAATATATAAAATATTCATATATATATTTTATATATTTCTTCTCTACATTAAACAGATTTAGTTGGATTGATGTTAGTTAGTTTTTTGACCCTGGGTTTCACGCCCCTGCGATCGTCAAACAAACATGACAAACATATATATATATATATATATATATATATATATATATATATATATATATATATATATATATATATATATATATATATATATATATATATATATATATATATATATATATATATATATATATATATATATATATATATATATATATATATATATATATATATATATATATATATATATATATATATATATATATATATATATATATATATATATATATATACATATATATTATACAGACACACATACATATATATATATATTACTATGGAATTGCATTTACAGTATTTAATTTATATAACAATTTTAAAACATATATTAATAAAATATTAAATATTTCATCTATAATATTTATTTTTAATTAAATTTGAAAAATTGACAAATATGAGCAGTGTTTCTGTCGGTAATTTTTATTTTAATTAATCGTGTTTTTATAGAAATAATTTATATCTGCCTTATACAGCCGAAAATTACTAGAAACAATATCAGCATGCTTCCATTTAAAGAAAATGTAAAATAAATATGTTCTTGGTTTATAAATGTAATATAATGTAAATAATTGTTAAAAATATTAAAATTTTTATCGAATTCGATATTTATAAATCCGGCAATATTTGTTACGGCTTATTTCCTGCAGCGTTTGTAGTGTCGTCTGACATTTCATATTACGACAAATTTGTTAGGCGCAGCCGAGAAAAATTAAAGAATTATCTAAATAAATCAAAATAATCTGTTTAATTAGATTTTCTTAAAATTGTTCCGAATTATTTAAACAAGTGAAAAAAATAGTAAGTTTGTTGAATTAATTATTATTATTATTATTATTATTATTATTTATTACGAACATTAATTGCTTTAAATTAAAAAGATTACATCATTATTCAAACATAATGAATTTTAATTTCATTTTTATTAGATTTATTTAAAAAATATATAAGACAATTAACTTTTTCGTAGAAGAAAATCATTTTAATGAGCAAAAGTATTTTATTGTTGAATTAATGTTTAATATAATAAAAACATTACAAAATTAACTGTAGTCAGTTATTGAATTAATTTTTATTATGAATAAAGGCATTAAAATAACTTTTATTTTACTTTTTCTGACCTAAGGAAGGGTATTTGGCGATATGACAGTAAATATGTAAATATTTGTACTGTAGACATGAACAAAATATATAGTTGTGATTTTAATAAGTAAGGGGTTACTCGTGTGAAATATTTAGAGACTGGAACATTACTAAGGAGCGAGAAGAAACGAAGAACCAGGAGGACAGTAGATAGCGATTGGCACTGCACTCTCGAATTCAGTCACTTTCTCATCAACGTGACGTGACTTCCTTCTGCCTTTTCTACAAATATTTTCATGGCGACTGCTTTGACGAGCTTTTACCTCTGGTGCCCCGACTACAAGTATTTAAGCGTGCTACTAGATTGGCATTTAGGTCCCACCCGTTAACTGTTGAAATAGCTAAATACAATCATCACTTCTACTTCAATAGTTTCTTTTCTCGGACTTCCCACCTGTGGAACACCCTTCCATTTACTGGCTTCCTGATAACTACAATCTTCAAAAATTTAAATGCAACATCAATCACAGTCTTCTGTTTTCTTGAATCCCGTTCATCTTGTCCTTTCCTCAGTCCTCCCTATTCTTAGCCCTCTCTTTCACTTTCACTCCCTGTGACCCTCTGAATACTAATGGCATTCCCGCCTTTCTTTGGGTAAAATGATTAAAAAAGAAAGCAAAATATTAAGAAATAAGAAAAATTCGTTAGACCCAATTAAAAAAGAAAATTGAAGTTATATATAATAGTCTTTTTCTGAATTGAATATTGGACAATCACCTCAATGTAAATATATATATATATACATATATATATATATGCATATATATATATGCATATATATATATATATATATATATATATATATATATATACATATATATATACATATATATATATACATATATATATATACATATATATATATATACATATATATATATATATATATATACATATATATATATGCATATATATATATATACATACATATATATATATATATATATATACATATATATATATATATATATATATACATATATATACATATATATATATATATATATATATGCATATATATATATATATATATATATACATATATATATATATATATATACATATATATATATATATATATATATATACATATATATATATATATATATATATACATATATATATACATATACATATATATACATATATATACATATAAAATATACATATATATATACATATATATATACATATATATATATATATATAAATATATATATATATATACATATACATATATACATATATATATATACATATATATATATACATATATATATATATATATATATATATATACATATATATACATATATATATATACATATATATACATATATATATACATATATATACATATATATATATATATATATATATATATATATATATATATATATATATATATATATATATATATATATATATATATATATATATATATATATATATATATATATATATATATATATATATATATATATATATATATATATATATATAAAAACAGAAAGCACTGGACGGCCGTTTCGTCCTACCAAATGGATCAAGGTGTGAGGAGCTGGCGCTATATCAAGTCTGGCTTGGTACCGCTCCGCCATTCGTTGGTCCAGTGGGCATGACGCTTGCGTCATATCGTAACGGTCCTGGTTCGATTCTCGGTCGTGGATGCGCGCTGCTGATGTAGTCTTAAAAATAGGACGAAAAAAACAAAACAAAAAACGGCCGTCCAGTGCTTTCTGCATTCTGTTGAGGATTCTTCTAGACTCAATGAACTATGATATATATATATGTGAACAAGATTATATTCTGCCTTTTAAGCACACTTTCTGAAGAACTAACAGAGCCATAAGGGAATTTCCATGGGTATGTTATAGTCATAGAACTCGTAAGGAGTTTATTTAATCATTAACTTAAGTATTATGTTTCATTTGAAAATCACACAACGAAACGATGAAATTTTCATCGGTATAAAAGGTATATTTTTCACATATATAAAAGTAACAATTGTTATAATATTCATTTCTTATTTTATTTGTTTATTTAATCATTTATTTATTCTTTTAATTACTATTTTTATTTGCATTTTTTTATTTAGTCATTAATTTTTTTTGATCAGTGAATGATGTTATTGTTTTTTTTTATGACTGTTCCTCACTTGATTGTCTTGCGAATCAATTCCATCGTCTTGTTCCCTTGACTGACCAAAGGGCCATCTTTTTACTCGCTGCAATTTCCATCTGCGGTCGGTCATTTCTATAGCTTTTCGCGCGCAAATCTGGCGCTCATCAAATATTAAAATGATAATTTGGCTTGGATTATCCCCGCTACCGTCGTTAAAAAGAATAAACGACAATGACGATAATTCGAAGTTGGATCCGTTTGCTAATCCCAACGAGTCAAATTTCTTTTTGACGCCAAAAAGGTTTGAAGACATTTTCTTTTCGTTTCCTTTTACATCATATTACAGTTTTTTTTTTTTTTGGTTATTTATTTGACAAGATTTTGTCCTTCAGCCATTTTTATTTGTATGCGTAAAGGAAAGTGACTCTATCTTCTTTTGTTTCTTTCGTTTTATCATCTCAAATCTTTTGTCTAAACTTTTTCATACCTTTTTTGTGTAATTTTCCTTCCTTTCTTCTTTTTAGCAGCTTTTCATTCTTCTGAGATTTCCTCCTCTGTCCTTATTTTCTCATACAACCTCTAATTGTGTTCTTTTATTTTTACTGTTTTTATTCGTAATTCTTCATTTGCTAAGACTTGTTTAGTCTGGTAAAAGGCCAAGAACTAAATACAGTATCTAAAAAATACTCATTTCGTCTACCCGTCTGTGTACTCGAGAAAACTTGAAAAAGAAAATGTAACCTACCGCAGAACTCGAAAATCTGCCGACTTTACAAGAGATCCGACATGCTTTTACTGCTCGGCTACGAAAAGCGTCACAATAAAGCGAGTTTTTATTTTGCCTTTAAAGCGCATTTACTCGTTCAGATTTTTACATTCATATCGGAAACTTTTGAAGTATTTCAAATATATCAGATTAAAAAAAAATCAAATCAAAGAATTCTTTAAAAATTGCTTCGTTTAGGTTTCGATAAGAAATTGAGCAGATATGAGTTTCAAGTAAAACTCACAACAAGCGTACTTTAAAATGCAAAATAGACATTGCTTTATATATATATATATATATATATATATATATATATATATATATATATATATATATATATATATATATTACTAATTTGTGACTAGTAGGATAATTCCAAGGAAGATATTAATCCAGGGAGAGCTCTATGTAAACTACAGAGCATTATAATAATAATAATCAAGAAGAAAACCTTAAAGATTCATTTTGGTTTTTAATTTATTATATTATATATTCATCACTTCAGATCGAAAACTTTTAGTAAATAGATCACTAGATATAAGGGTATTCACGAAATAAAATATAACCAAAATGATTCTTTAAGGTTTTCTTATTGATTATGTATAAGCAAAGACTGTGAGGTTCGATTTGGCATCCATCCCAGGAAAACGGCTTCTAAAGCCGAAACGCGTCGAATTGGTAAAGGCAAGTTTTAGGTATAGAAGCCATTTCCCTGATGGAAAAGGAGAATCAGGTTCGTTTCCTGTCGGAGGCAATATTTTCTTTAGTAGGACTTCCCAAACTAAAGTCGCTGTTTGTAATTTCACTGTTTAAGAAACAAACCAGAGATAGCAATTCAAATACGTGTACCCATTAAAATAACGTTTATACTAATAAGAGATGTAATAATATGAATATATAATGTTCAAGAAAAGTTATATTAAAGAAGCGCTTAAAATTAAGTTGACATAATAGATAGGGTGGAGTAATGGATAGCGGTTCGGATTGAGGAATCGGAGAGCCGAGTTCGAATTCCATTTAAATCCATTACATTCACTTATGTGCTAATATCCTTGGGAAAGGTATGAATTCTCTTCTTCTGAGCTATGGGTGCTGTTTATAAATACATGTTATGTAATCCTTATATTTGCCTTGAA